>JAVTVY010017584.1:0-60285 GCA_036873755.1 Hanleya hanleyi
TGCCTTTTCAATACAAATTGGCTAAAGGATGACAAGTATAAGGACTGGCTTTGCCAGCATGCAGATAAACGCAAAGCTGGGTTTGGTGTGTGTAAGAAAGATTTTGACGTCGGCAAAATGGGCAAGTCAGCCTTAACTTCCCACATGCGTGGCAAAACACATATCAGCAGTATGGAAATTTAAGACGGATCACGAGGACCAGTAGCCCAATTACGGACTGCAAGGCTCAGAGAACGCCACATGGGTGACGGTGTGTGAATAAATAGGCTATCCACAAGACATCACGAACATCTTAATGTGACAGAAACATCAGACTATCACACATCTTTAACATAAGTGTCATATTTGAAATTTAATAGGCAGCGTATCGTCAGTGCATGACAATGTTAAGTATGAACAATAATATCTCAGCAAGTCATTAGTAAAAGTGAAAAAAGGTAAGAAAACTCAAAAAATTTGTCTGTATTCCTTTATTACATAAAAAGTGTATACCTTGAAAACAGGAATTATTACCTTGAAAAGACCTTGAAAAGACCTTGAATAATGGGGCCTCCATTGTGTACGAACCCTGTTAATAAGCACTATGTGATTGCAGGTTTGATTAAAAGCCTGGTAATTGACAAAGTATCCTACCTCTGGGTCACCATGTTCTCTTCTACCTGGAAAAGAATGTGAAAGAGTATTAAATTGACATCGACACATTCGTTGGCATCAGGGTCGTAATAAATGGAGAAAACACTCACAATTAATAGTTTAATTGCAAAATAATTGAAAACTTACAAAGAAACATGTAAATTGTAATCCTGTTAATAAGAGGTAGACTGATCCTACACAACATGAGATTTTCAACAGTAGCACACACTACAGGCAATCAGCTTTTCATGGGTGTTAAAATGAACATTCACAACGAATTCTCTGCCATACCAATCAGTATATGAAAAAGTCAATTTCAATTTTCTTAACCATATATGACCTGGGTGATTTGGGGTGTACCACAACCTGGGGAAGTGGGGCGGGACTGATGATTGTAGGTTCAACTGACCTTGTCCTGGTGCAGGGTCATCTAAAAGGGCAGCTGTGTAATCCTGTATTAAATCGTTGGTCAGATCTTCCTCCACATGGTGTAAGTAGTCTGGTGAACTGGGAGAACAAACAAACACATAAATATTTACACACAACTAGATATTAGAGGTTCATCAAATGTTTCTAGCAATTAAGAATAAATATTCAATTCTTCAAACTCCAGCATGTGACATACATGTATGTTTGGGCTTGGTTTAGGTAATCGGGTGGGTGGATTCTGATCACGAGGCTTGATTCACACTTGATTTAATAGAGCAAGTTGTGCAGGCATCCAATTATCCCTGATCGGGGCACTGAATGCTCCCGGGTTTAAGAGGTGGGGAAATCTGATGGGAAAGGGTCAATATAGATTTTGAATCTGTACTCTGTTAAAATCTCAAATCTCCATTGCATTTTGGTGATGAAATACAACGTTTTCATTCTCCTGTTCACTCTGTAATGCTGCTTCGACATCACTACGATTAATATCTGACGACAAATATTGTCTTACTTCTTAGTTTATAAAAATGTGTTTTCTCGTTACTTCTTTACAGATCCAAATTTTCAAGCAATTACAATTTATCACATTGATATATCAGGCAATCCCCCATCATGTGATCAGGAGGCCCGAATCACCTGTTCCGGGACCCTTATATTTCCATAATCATTTCCAGTCTATAATATGTTATATAAAGTTCAGATACAACACTGGAATGAGCCATGGCTTTACATTATTTCTCCTTAGTTGACCTCACATGAAAAATAGTGAAATGGCTAATCAAAATACTTATCAAAACCAAGACTATTGTTCTGTTTTTCATTCTTCATATATAAGAATGTATTAAGAAGACTGTAGCTTGTATATTCGGATTCAAATTGTCAAATCAGAAAGGCATATTTGGTAGATCGGCACAGTTAGTCAAATCTACAAATATAGAATGAAATCTGCTGGCTTACCCTCTGCCTGTTCTCTCCACATTGTGGGTATCTTGTCTCTGTCTGGCGGAATGTGTCCTTTGTGGGAGAATGCCTCCTGTTCGGGTGTTGGAAGTGTTTGAAGATGATTGAAACTGCCAAACATGAGAACCATATCTCCTCTGTGTAAGAAGAAATTTCAAACAACATGAATCACTTGATCGATATTGCATATTGCAAGGGTTACAAAGGGAGTGGTTATCATAAGTTATCTGCTCTATAAATTTTAAATCAGGAACGGTTTTTATCCCTACAATTGTTCTGGAGACATTTCTCTAAAACAGGCTGAGATCAAACTGGATGAACTGACTAATGGAAAGAAATTTGGTTAATATCAACTGTTTAATAAGTTATATATTCTGAAATAGGCGAACTGACTTTTTCCATCTGTCATTGTCTGTTGGAAGAAAAGTAAGAATTGTGTTTGATCACAGATAAACCAGACACATACAATCCAGTTTAAAAAATTGTAGCAATAAGCAAGCTCTGAACTCGGTCAATGAATATTAAATGGCCCACACTCATAAAAGTGAAATGACCCAGATGTTCCATTGATGTGTTCTGCCCACACCGAGCTGATTAGAATAGAGAATATCCCTTTCATGTCACACACCATCGACGGGTTGACAGCAGTTTTTGTCAAGGTAAGGAAAACGTCCGATTCAATATCTTTGAGAAGAAATCTTCCTTTTCGATGAACTTTATGGGATTCCAAACAAACTCCGCAGGAATCCACGGGAATGCAAAGCTATCATTTGTATACAGATTGATCAAATTTTATGGCATCCCGTGAACTATTTTGCGGGAGCGCTGATGGGAATCAAGTTTCCTGTGAAAAAGCAAGCCCTGCTTCAGAACAGAAGTGAATGAGTGAGTGAAAATTATTTTACGTCGCTTTCAACAATATTTCAGTCATATCATGACATTTGTTTTCCTTTTTACACCCGGGACCCCACGTCCTATTCCTTTTCAAACCCAGAAACCACCGTTAGTCATCTGAGGAGCCAAGGCCTATTCTTACCATGACCTGGGGTGTGCACAACACCACCCCATTCGCGACTGCTAGGCCTATTCCGTCGAAGTCATAGTACTTCGTGCATTAATGGTGTAAGGATTTTACAGCTCTCAGCTGTAAACCGTGATCCACCGCACGTGAGGCACATCACATGCTACAGGATGTGCTTCTGCTCACATAGTCCTCGCTGTATTTCTCCCTTATCAGGAGAAAAAATATATATCCAAATGAAATGGTTCTTTCCTTGATCCTATCAGCAAAGGATTTCTTTTAATTTGAGGTGTTTCTCCTGATTTTTCTTCTTGAGCTGATCTCCATGGAAATGGAAGTCATACAGCTGACATGCACTGTTCAGAGTTTCGGCGTGATACTGTGCTTTCAACATGGATGCCAATATGGATTCCTGGCAGTGCAGAATGAGGTATTAATATCCTACATTATCCGAGACCGTGTCAAGTGAGCACCACCCCAGGTCAACCCCGGGAGCCCTATGGGGCGTTAAAATTTTTGCCGATTCAGTTTTCCTTTTATTCAATGGATGAGCTCTATTTAGGACCACACCAGAACGTGGTGATACAGTAAACTGTAATTATCTATGTTAGCAACCAGACCAGTTTTGCTTGTGCTTGCGATTACCTACACTGACTTGTACTCTTTAATAATCCTGCCACATATTCATGTGGTCTTCTTACCACGCTGATTCTTCTTACACACTCATTCACCAATCATGCCAATTTATTACCAAGTTTCCAGGCTGAAATGTGTGGTGAGATCATAAGGCATGACTGATATTGTGGAGTACTAACCTGGTAAGAGGTGGGTGCCCTGCCTGGAACTTGTGGTACATCATCAGTGCTCTCCCCTGATGACAGTTCATCATCATCATACTCCTCGTCATAACCATCCAGTGACTCTGGTGTACAATACAGAGGGCATGAATTCATTATATTCGGTTGCAGATATAATGTGAACTTTTGTATTATTTTCGTTTTTATATGCCTACTGTAATTTGAGGTCATATACAATCTCAGTAAACTCAGATATAATATCATGGAACATTATATCTGAATTCAGCCCCATATAAATCCCATGCGAATCTGCAACTACATTTGTTAGCCGATCAGGTGGCTAGCTTGTTGAAATCACACCCACAGAAATTACACGGTAGCACGTGGACTAATATATAAACATTATCGGGAAACCGTATCCAACTATGCCCTCATTTCAGACAGTTTGCGAGAAGATCAAAGAGTTTACTCCCACCGAAAGTCAGGCTTTGTTAGGGGGTAGAAAATATCAAAAGTTTGTGCCACGCGAAGACGTTAATCTTCGTGAAGTAAACGTCAATCATTATCAGAGAGAAAAGTCAGAAATGGTCGTGATTGGCTTATTATCAGTAATGGTGAATAATCAACTCCCACAACAAATAAACGTTAACCTGCCAATACACTAACCTGTTCCTAAAGATCCTGAGTCTATTTGTTCTGCCTTCTGTTTGGAGACCTCTGCCAATGCTGTCTCTCCTTTGTCTAAAGCCATATAGTGAAGGTCCTACAAAATGGGACAAATTACAGGGTGAGTCACAAAAAATGTCCAGCAGAGGTGGGGTTTTTTTTCATCCATGTAAAGTTATAAATTTATTGTGTATATGAATTTAACACATGGAATGGTACTTCATCTCTGTACTATATATATATATATGGCTGCGTCACAAGAATTTTTATTTTCTTGCACAAAAACACTTTTTCTTGTGATGCAGCCATGTATGTATATGCAGTAATCTCTCTCATAATTCAATCCCCCATCAAAATTGGGACAAAATTCAATCGCCTGTTCCAATAAATTTGATCACCATCTAAAATCATTGAAATAATGAAGAAATAAGGGATTATTTGCAGGATTCCGAACCATTTTGTCAATTTCTGTTCTAATAAATTTGATCACCTCTGATTTTATAGTAGAAATTTTCACTTTCTGTGATTGAATTATTAGAGGGATTACCGTATAGTGTGTAAAAGACAGACTATTTTTTGACTGAGTTGCACCATAAATAGTTTAAGCATTAAACATTTATAAAATCTTTGAATAGTCCGGAAACTGATGCTTTAAATTATCCAACATTGATAGCTATAATTCAAAAGGATAGCCAGAATGGAGAATAGAGACAGCAAACTTACCATGAACAGATCTCTAGCGCCAATATCAACAGCCAGCAGGAAAGCTTTGTCAAATCTTGCATATCTGGAAATTTCAGAGAAAGTTTTTTTTTGAAGATTATTCCCATATTCCCATAAACAAGACATAACTGTACTCTCCATAAAGAATGTTCATAAATGAAGCAGCATACGGTAATTTCCCTAATAATTCAATCACAGAAAGTTCACTTTTCAACTCTGTTATTCAGACACGGAGAGAAAGTAACATTCCCATTCTTCATTCAGGTTGAAGAAAAGTCATATAATGACAAAATGTGACACTTCGTAGCTGGTTCCATGGACAATATTTCCAGATAAATGCCATTTTTGCTGCACTTCCGGTGATCGAATTATTAGGGGAATTACCGTATCATATTTTCATTGTCAAATCATATTTTCAGTTTTTCACCTATAAAGTCCGAATCTGAACACCATACAATGGTGATATAAGTGAATGTACTCTTGATGTCAAACCTTTCAATTGAACAAGTGGCTAAAATTATAGGAATGCAAGAGAATGTACTGTGGTTGTGATCGAAAGGAATCCAAAACCCAAACATGATCTGTCCACTAAATTACATCCAATGTATCAATCTGGGCAATGTAGTATATTCGTTATCTAAAGACCCATGCATGGTGACATGTTTTAATAGCTAGATGGACCTACTACCCTGGCATTTTAAACTAAAGTTACCATCTGAGCAGATAACAAAACAGCCAATCAGCAAGGACTTTACAACAATCTATGCCAGGACTTTAAAACAATCCAGCAGATTCCCATAAAATCTGCAGCAGGTTTAGATTCAGCAATACATGAATAAGCTTGCAGTCTTTAGATCTTTTTGCGGATCTCAGGGATGTTATGCAAACTGCTGAACTGGGTTGCCAAAAGTTACGCAAACTTGATTTTAGGGGACCCAAATGGGTTACCTAAAACCCCTTGCTTTAACAGGTCTGAATGTGCATAAACCAACAGGTTACCTTGAATATGGTTACCTAAATGGGTCAGCATGGAAAATATTACAGAACACCCCTGGATCTACCCTGGACCAAGAGATAAATATCCCTGATAATTATTGATATTAGTCAGCTCTCCATACCTGAGTAAGTGATGGAAGAATCTACGAGCTAGTCTGCTGATGGGATCTCTGTACTCCAAAATTGTCATTTCCGATATTGGACGTTTGGGGGCATAGAAACTACCCAACGCTGCCTCCAGTTGAGCTGAAATCACAGAATCATAATACATATCTATTACTCAGGCAGTTATGGTGAAAAAGCAATACAACACTTCACACCCTTTATCAGAAAATAAGGGAATGTGTTTGCTTTTAGTAATATGTAAGCTCTGTGATTTATTTACAGGACAGTACATCTCAAAGAATACAAAAAAGCTAATAATATCAGGGTAACCTGGGAAAACCAACTCTCAATATCAGAATTTAAACATTGTGATAAATGTGATATTGAGTATTTGGCTAGTAGGTAATCTGCTTATTGACTGAATTGGTGAGGTCTATTTCTCATCAGCAGTCCCAAAAAATAATTTACAAGAATCTAGCAGTAGACCCAATCTGTTCAGAAATGATAGTTTTGGAGAAAATCTGTGGTTTCCTGTAAATTGTGACAAAAAGCAAAGCCTGCTATTTCCCTCATTTTCGGAATGTTCATGTGTACTGATTATTCAAATTCATTGGATAAAAGACATTAATGGATACATATTCTCATTAAAATCATAATGCAATATTCAATAGGTCTCGGGCAGCAGATCCAAAGTCTGTCTGTATTATATGGTATATGTTTGATGTTAGACTGCTGGGACTTTCAAACCAACTCACATTCTCTCTCTGCATTCAGTGGCATTCTCAGCATATGGTTAACAACGGCAGAGAGACCAGAATAACAGTTAGCACCATCTGTATCCCAGCTCAGGCAACACAATAAATTCACAGCCTGAAATGAGGGAATGAAGAGCATTAGATAATTGTATTCGTCACTGATGACAACTGGTATGTAACATTCATGACATAGCCTGGGTGAATTTTTTCACTCCCTTAATTTTGAAGTACTGCACATGTGGCATTCAAAACCAATTCTTACTCTTCACATATAATTGTACACGAATAAATACTTACTCTTATTAAAAGTTTATTCTGTTCATTTCTAATTGATCAGCTCAGTGTGGAATGTCTTTTATTTTGGGAATAATTTATTAGATATTAGTGCGTATCACATGATTTGTGAATGACTGATGGGACACTTTACCTCATCAAACTGTCTATGTTTAATGTATTCTTTGATTAGCTCTATAGCAGAGAACCTCTCATGGCTCATCACTCCCATGGTCAACTGGAGCACAGCTAGAGGACCTCTGAAGTAGAAAAACCCACTTATATAGAATTATACAGTGAAACCTGTGAATACAGACACCTGGGTAATCTGATCAACCTCTAAATATCGACATTATCTTGGGTCCTAATACCTAAATTTAAGGGTTTTTGTGGCTTGATAAACCAGAATCCTGTCAAAACTGAGACTATAATCTGGTCCCAAGCATGGTCGGTTTACACAGGTTTCAATGTATATGGAGAAAATATGCAAAGCAGAATGAAGTTGGAAGATCTATGTTCAGTCTCAATCTTCAACAGCAAGTAGCGTCGCCTGAGTCATCCTCTTGAGCTGCCGCAGTCAGAAACTGAACACATCTCTCTCTTGCCCCAATGCAGGCCTGCATGTTCGATACATATACAACCTGACCCATATAATCACCATTTTGATTTATCAGGATCCAAAATTGCATACACAGCAGGCTTCTGGACATACACGGTGAGTGAATCTCGATGTCAACTCCATCTCCAATTTGACTCGACTATGCCAACAGAAGTAGTATTTCACCAGCAGATTTGGGTGTACGTTTACCTTTCAAATCCAAGGATGAGAGCATCAGTAGAATCCACCATACTGTCAAAGGTGTCTGTCTGTAGGGGGCACCACTGCATGTGCGTCAATGTTACAGGTAATCTGAAAGGAGAGTGTGCTTAAAATGAATATGTTCATTTCTTTCTATGGACAAAGTTCAGCCAATCAATGTTTCTATAAAAGGTCATCATCAATGGGCCTACAACTTGTTTACTGAATCTACAATATGAAACTTTATCTGGTCAAACTGTCTGTGTGAGGTATCAAAAGGAATATCTTCCACCTCTTACAATATTCATGAATTTCATGTCATTGTGTTATATATCAGTCAATCATTCTGGAGTTCTATAGAAAAAACAGTGCATCATGGAATATCAACTAGTTTTCAAGCACTTGATTGGTCAATTCAAATTTTCAAATAGAAATCTGGAATTTTCATTGGCCAGTGGGAAAAATCCAGCCAATCATAGAGTTTCTGTATATATGATCTCACCTGAAGAAGTTACCTAGTTGGACGAGTCTCCGTGGACTAGGGTCCTCTGTTAACAGTTGGAACATCAAGGGAGCCAGAGCCATGTCAAACAACTAGGAGAAAAGACAAGATAGCTTATAAAGCACGAGAGATCCTGAAGGATCTTGGCACCCACCATTGTCCGATAATTGTAAGCTAATGACAAGAGGATCTTTTTGTCCTTTGTTACTAAGAACAAACGATTGATTTGTAAATTTTTTTACAGAATTTCGAATCTGAGCGAAAAAGATCGAAAAAGGGACACTGGAAAACACCAAGATATCATCTTTCTAAGTTTAAGGAGTTTCAAGATTTCTAGAAACTGTACTTATGTCAGTTGTTATAGTACAAGAGAAAAGAGCAAAGTTAGTCTCAAAGTGACTGTCCGGAGGATCGTTCGTCTTCGTTTTGTAGTATTTTTTTTTTTGCACGTGTCATCATTGGGTACTGGAAGCGAAGACAAATGTCTTTGACCCTTTGGCATGAGCTATGAAACATACTTAAGATTTTATAATTAGGAACGAATGCTACTTCTGTTCTGTTTACTGGGCTAGTTTGAGATATCTCTTTTAAGATACCATACTCGAAAATAGTAAGATGGTACAATACTTAATACTGAAGGGATCCGCGCAGTAATGTTGAAACTTCGAAAGTGTCTGAATCCTGATTATCTCCCTTGGATCGAAACACGCAGTAGTCTAAAGTCGTCGAGTTGTAACGTTGTGTCACAAGAGTGACGTCCCTTCATGTAGCCGACCCGTCGGCAGGCGAAACAGTTCACTGGACTAAGAAAACTGATTTAAAATTTGAAGAAATACATTTTAATTCCGAATTATTTGAACTCTTTGATATGGAAGGTGAAGGTATGGATATTCTCTTTAGTCACTATATAGAATATGTCCCACCGTTTAATCCGCCGACTGATGTGATGCAACGTCACAACTCGGGAATACCGTATTAATTTGAAGCGTAACTTGGATTTTCGAATCGGACCAGATAAGGTATCTTGCACAACTAGAACACAAGGGGAACTTGTGTACCGAATTTGGGAAAGATCCATGCAGTAGTTCCTGAGAAATCGCGATAACAAGGTTTCATGGGGAAATCCAAGATGGCCGCCTTATGGCCATATTGGATTTTCGAATTGGTCCAGAAAAGGTATCTTGCACAACTAGACCCCAAGGGGAACATGTGTACCAAATTTGGGAAAGATCCAGGCAGTAGTTCCTGAGAAATCGCGATAACAAGGTTTCATGGGGAAATCCAAGATGGCCGCCTTGTGGCCATATTGGATTTTCGAATCGCACCAGAAAAGGTATCTTGCACAACTAGACCCCAAGGGAAACCTGTGTACTAAATTTGAGAAAGATCCAGGCAGTAGTTCCTGAGAAATCACGATAAAGTTGCATGGGGAGATCCAAGATGGCCGCCTGGTGGCCATATTGGATTTTCGAATCGGACCAGAAAAGGTATCTTGCACAACTAGACCACAAAGGGAACCTGTGTAGCAAATTAGACAAAGATCCATGCAGTACTTCCTGAGAAATCACGATAACAAGGTTTCATGGGGAAATCCAAGATGGCTGCCTGGTGGCCATATTGGATTTTCGAATCGGACCAGAAAAGGTATCTTGCACAACTAGACCGCAAAGGGAACCTGTGTACCAAATTTGACAAAGATCCATGCAGTAGTTCCTGAGAAATCGCAATAACAAAGTTTCATGGGGAAATCCAAGATGGCTGCCTGATGGACATATTGGATTTTGGAATCGGCCCAGGAAAGGTATCTTGCACAACTGGACCACAAGGGGAACCTGTGTACCAAATTTGACAAAGATCCATTCAGTATTTTCTGGGAAACCCCGATAACAAAGTTTCATGGGGAAATCTAATATGGCCGCCTGTTGGCCATATTGGATTTTCGATTCAGACCGAAAAAAGTGTCTTGCACAACTAGACCCTAAGGGGAACCTGTGTACCAAATTTGAGAAAGATCCATGCACTACTTCCTGAGAAATGACAATAACAAAGTTTCATGGAGAAATCCAAGATGGCTGCCTTGTGGCCATATTGGATTTTCCAATCGGACCAGAAAAGGTATCTTGTACAACGGGAACCTGTGTACCAAATTTGAGAAAGATCCATGAAGTAGTTCCTGAGAAATCGCGATAACAAGGTTTCATGGGGAAATCCAAGATGGCTGCCTGGTGGCCATATTGGATTTCGAATCGGACCAGAAAGGTATCTTGCACAACTAGACCCCAAGGGGAACCTGTGTACCAAATTTGGGAAAGATCCATACAGTAGTTCCATTTGCGTACACTTCGCCATCCATAAGATGGCTTGCGAATCGTGTGTCTCCATTATCGCGGAGCGATATCCGGTGTTTTACCGGATTCTGTTCGGCCTTTATCCGGCGGAGAACAGACTCGAAAACTCTGAGAAATTACAGGTTTTCATACATACCTCGGAAACAGATATTGCCTGGGCTTACAAAATATATAGGTATGAATAACCTTCGTATCATCCAAGAGGTGTGGTAGATCTGAAATTTTGAACAAGTAGACCATCACATGACTCGAAAATGGCGGGTTACATTGGAGTTACGTCGGTAGACTTTAGCTGATTGGCTGACGAAGTCACGTGGTATTGATTTCTGGAAATTCCCTCTTGTAAGTTGCCGAAAGTAGTCTGAAATGGTTGCACACGATCCCAGGGTCAGTCTTATCGCGTATAGATGACCGAGATGGTTACAGGTTGACAGTAGTTCCTGAGTAATCGCGATAACAATGTTTCATGGGGAAATCCAAGATGGCCAGCCTGTGGCCATATTGGATTTTCGAATCGGACCAGAAAAGGTATCTTGCACAACTAGACCCCAAGGGGAACCTGTGTACCAAATTTGAGAAAGATCCATGCAGTAGTTCCTGAGAAATCGCGATAACAAGAATTGTTTACGGACGGACAACGGACGGACCACGGACGAAAAGCGATTTGAACAGCCCACCATCTGGTGATGGTGGGCTAATAAATATTTATTCGTACAGTCATGCAATTCTTCTCTAAATAGCAAAAAATATATTGTTTTACAACTAACGCTTGGTCGGTGTCAGATCTCAAAGGTATTTGTTCTGAATACAAACTTGCAAATAATAAATACTCCCTCGTTTGGGCCGTTTTTCACTAACTGGTGGTCACATAGTTCATAATTTTCCAACAGATGGCTTGATAGGGCTATTACATCAGCGTTCTGAAATATTTGTATCTAACACCGCTCAAGGCAGTGCCGGGGGCCGTGTGGTCATGCCATTCAAGATGTCCACATGAACAGCTACAATAAAAGCGTGGCCAAGATACAAATTATCACAGGGATAACTTTTGATTCTTGTGATGTTTTAGAAATATGCAGTCAGTTTATTTGTCTATGGGGTAATATGACTTCTTGTCAGTATCCCGGCATCGTTTTAAAGTTGCATATAATTTTAGCAGCTGATGGTGATGGTAGGCCGATACTTAATGCAGGAGAAAGAGAGTGGGAGCAAATACAATTGATTGATAAATATCTGTTCAGAAGTACAGACATTACCCACCTGTAGTTCACCTCTGTCACTGGCCACAAAGAAGATAGTTCCAATTGGGTGCCACGCTATATGAGAGGGTGTCTGTAATGAGGATTTATAGTCATTGATTAGTATTATACAAAGGTCATCATGACATTTTAAGGTACAAAATGAATTGTAAGCATTGAATTGTAAGTCAGTGAGAATGGTAGTACATTAATACATTCTACAGCAGCAAGGTCAATACTCACCAATCCAGTATGGGTGAACTGTGTGACTTTCCTCTGGGAATCATACAGTACCTGAAACACAGATAACAACTGTTAATGTGCAAGTATGGGATATATGCATATTCATTTGGAATCAATTCTGTATGCACTCAAGTCTCATTCTGGACAAATGAAGAGTCTACTTCAACCAAATTTCCAATCCAAGACAGATATAACTGACTGGTTGAGAGAATGACTATTAATATTGTTTCCCAGCAATCCAAAAGACTAATGAAGCGAGATACAAGATTGTGAATTACTGAAGCACAGCTCTATCTAGCCGACACCAAACATTATGTGTATTCATAAATATGATTGCTACGACGTAACGCACATCTAAGTATCAAATTCTCGCTTTCTCACCGAAGTGTTATGAATGTATGACTTTTCCTAACCCTCCTTACCAGTGTGCCATCTTCACATCCCAGAACTAGTTTGTCTTCTGTAGGGTTTCTGCACTGACAATTTACACCACCTGGAGACACAAAATAAGTGCAGGGGTAGGACTTGTCAGTATTGATATTTGGGAGAGGTGGTGGGGGTGAATTTGGACTTATGAAAAGTGTAGTGCAACAAACTTTGGGAGCGCTTCAGCCCGCCCAAGCTGTTTGATATTCAATATTAGATTAAGATGTCACTAAATTCAGTACGATACAGGCCCAAGTCTCATTAGATTTGGTCACCCGTTTTTCATCCATATACACAAAAAGAAAGATATTCATTATTGAGAGGTAGTTTCAGTTTTGATGTGTTTTCGTTATCTCCCTTGATTGTGATTTGTTTGTTATCTCCCCTCATTGTAATGTGACCAGCTCCTTGATTTCTAGCTTAATTGAGATTTGTTGAGCTCCATCGACAGTGATCTCCTTTGATTTTGAGTTTGTTATCAACCGTGATTGTGATGATTTTGTCTTCTTTGATTGTGATGTCCCAATTTTAGACTGGTTATCTACCCTGTATGTCAATACAGTAGACAGGTTACGCCCGGCATCGTCGGTTCAAAATTATATCTGGGTCTTGCCTGATTCTAAGCATTGTGGAATGTTTTGGGCCCAAATAAATACCCACAGACCCAGACAGTGAACAATCATAGCCCAATGAAAGGCGACTCCAACTGTGCTAACCAATCAAGCTGCTGGAATTATCAGTCAATAGATTTTTGAATTCAGTCCCTCTCAGCCACAAAATGAATGCTGGCCGATACCTGTCAACTGTATGGATATACAGAGGAGGTAAGGCCTCTGTTAATTAATCTTTAGCTTCTCATGACCTTGGGAGGAAATTATGATGATGCTGAATGCTGTAATTATTAATTATTAATTATTTGGCTGCATTAAGACATTGCAATAAAAAAGAAGTTATGTATGTGGTAAACTTCAAGCACCAATGGAAAGTTTATGTCAACTTTGATATGTCAAAGACAACTATTTCCCTAATTTCTGCAATTAGAACTGCAAAAAGCTTTGTTGTTGACTAAATCATGTGAAATTTAAATGGCACCTGTGACATTATATCATAGAATTTATATCCAAGTAACACCCTTTTTAAAGAAGGGAAATTTGAGGGGAGTTAACCAGTATCCCAACAAAATTTAGTTATATTTATCAATAGTCTCCCCTTGTAAAATTGCTGCTTCCAATAAATTAGAATCAACCACCAGTCCCGTTGGAATTATCAATTAACTGAAATGTCTGCATAGAAAAACGTCAGCTTGTGAACAGAAGTCCAAGAAAAGAAGCCAACAATATTATTTACCATCGAAACGAACTGAAAAAAAACAGTCCAATTCCGTTTCGTAACAGGTCCGACTTTTGCATGCAACAGGTCCGACTTTTGCATGCACCGGACTACCGCGCAAGACTTGACGCGCAACCGGAAGTAACCTGTCGCAGGAAATGTTAACAGAGAACACCAACAACAATGGCCAAAGATCGGCTTGAAATAAATTTTCAATGGATTATTTCTTGGATTGTCCATTCCTTCAGATAGCTCTAGTCTTCAAAAAGGTATTTACGAAAATTGATCGCATTTTATCATTTTTGATGGACGAAATCCTACTTGCCGCATGCGACAGGCAGATTTTTTTGCAACCTGTCGCCAGAAAAATTCACTTGCCGGCGGCAGGTAGGCATGCGTTATTTCGACCGCTGCCTTTTTCTGCACATTTTTTTTTTTTTTTGCAGCAAAAAATGCCAAATAATTAAAACAATGCGTAATTATTGTTACAGCAAAAAACATGCGGGCGGGTCATGAGAAGCTAAAGATTAATTAACAGAGGCCTAACCAATCTATCCTAATTCCCTTTATTGTGATCTGTTTGTTACCTCCCTTGATTGTGAGGTGATTGTCTCCCTTTATTGTGAAGTCTGTTACATCCAAATTGCTATGTGCCTTCTTCAAGCAATATGCAGATTGAAATCTGTTCAAACTGACACACCTGTACGCACTGACAAAACACAGGGAAAACTTTTTCATGATACGGAATGCACTTACTTTTTAATGGAATAGTTGTCACGGATGTTCTCTGTATCTGAAATGAGAACAAGTTGAGTTCACAGGTTATTAGAGTTTGGATGGCAAAATAAACATTACTGTAGTTAAAGCTGCTGGGAAATATGGAATATGTACCACAATGATGTGCTTGATAGAACAGTATCTACAAGCAGCTACTATAACAGGATTGTTAATAAAGAATATAAGATAACGTACCTTACTCCTTACAATCTCATAAGTACAGGCTTCAATATTAACCTCCCCTCCTGATCCCATTGTCTTCTCCAGTGTATACACCAGGTTACCATGCAGAGAGCTGAAAAATACAACAGCACGTCACTGTTATACCCACTAACTACAACATAGAATACTACAATCTTGTTTTTCATTCATTGAGTATAGGACATTCATATGGTGATAAACTTCTGTTTACATAGAGTCACAGTGGGTATCTTCATGGATTAATATACACACAGGATTGTCAGCTTCACCCATACAAACTGAATGACACAGTTCTCCAGAATTCATGAGAGCTCTGATCAAGTCTGGTTGCTGTGGCGCCTTTTGTCATGAAACTTTGTTGGCAACTCCTAAGCCATATGGGCTAAATTACCAGGTTAGGGCAATCCCGCTCTCTAAAATGGAGGTAAAAAATGTTGTTTTTCCTCAATAACTCTTGATTTCTTCTCAACCAATGCTCCAGAACTTCAGGTGCATTAATCTATCTATTGTTTCCTGTCCTAAAATTAATCTCCCATTTGAAGAACCAGTCAATTTTGTTACAACAGCATTACAGATTTTGGCCATTTTTTTTTTTTTTACCAGTTGATTGGGATAAATATATCTGGGCCTCCAGAGAATTTTGCTGAATTCATTATGAAAACTGATTTATTGAGGAAAAACGACCTTTTTTACCTCCATTTTAGAGAGCGAGATCACCCTAACCTCATTACCTCGCCATGTTCACAATCACTTCGCAAAGTTTACCAACTTCGTATTCCTTATCTACAACCATCAGTGCATACACAACACAATTAAAAGTCTGACAGAAGGATGGAATATGATTCTTGTGGACATTGGTCAACAACATAAGGTATAATAGTGACCTGTAAGTAGCATGGATGGGGTCAAACTCTGTCCTGGTGAAGGCCAACACCTCGGCCCGAGCTCTGAAACATTATACAAACATTATTTATATTGTATAGTATCACACTAGCCTAAAAGTCAATATTTCCCTAAAATACAAACATTAGTGCTGTTAAATAGGTATACTATTTTATTCAACATATTTATAAGAAGATATTTTGTTATTTAGAAAGTGATTGTAAAAAGAGTATTTTGGTAATTTTCATGACTAGAATCTGTGCTGTAGGACGAGAGTGTAATCCCTAAATAATGAAAATACTGGTAACATACATGGCAGTGTGACTAACGTCACTGGACCTACGAAGTACAGTAGGCATTAGGACTCGAACGCGAACTGAACTCTTGGAAATCCCCACCCCCAGTTGAAATCCTGCCTATATTAAGATGGGCACCGCCCAAGTCAGAATCGCCAGTGATTTTCATCAAAATCACCAGAAATTTTCATCAAAAGTAGGTCAGCTCAGAACTTGTTGGTAACAGTCTCCTAATGCGCCTTCATTCCAAAATAAATAACACTCGCCGATTTAATTTTACAATTTTTTAATTAAAGGAAACAGATTGAATAATATAGGTTCAGTAGATTTCAAGCTTTACGTGTGAAAATACATTTACATCTCTTTAATGGTTTTCAGTGCCCTTGTACAGGATCAAAACAACTTTTTGAATCACATTATTTTCCCAACAATACAACAAATTTTTATATATAGTACTATAGTAGAAAGGTAGCATTTATGTAGTTTATGGTAATTCAACTCAAGACCAACACCTTCTATGCACAAGATAATAATGATTGTATGTCATTCTCCTGAGCATAACCGGTACAAAGACGAATAAATAGCGTCTCTACATCACGTTGTTATCTAGATATATGAGACAACACATTTTGGGCATCGGCAATCTGATGAATGTACTATTCCGGTTTTCTTGTTTCACATTATATTCTATGGCGGTTGATCGGTGATTTTCTCCATTGATAAACGTTAAACCACCTAGCTTTAACTAATTCTGCTAGGCTGTCTTCATTCAGACTGTACAGCCTACACAGTCCACAGAAAATACACCGCACATTCTTGTACTCCCAGCCTTATCACATTTGATGGCAAGTTTAGCGGGCTGTTTAATGTCTAAGCTAGGAAATGTTCCAGGGTAGTTGACAGGCATGCAATAATATACTATAGTATCTGCTATACAGGACACCGACCACTGTAATTTGATGTGACAAGCAGCACGAGTGGAAACCAGCCTTATCTCAGTGGGCTTGGATATAAATCACTGTTAAAAACCACAAGGCTCGAATAGAGCCGCTCTCTGTGTTTGTTCCAAGGACAAGCCTTAATGACTTTTAAATCCACTGATAAGGAGGTCCGCTGGCTTCATGGTCATAAAAGGAACATGATACTGTTACCGGACAATTTGTGATCTGTAGCCTACTTCGTAGGAACTTATAAAGCTCAGTATTTTCAAAATTTTCTGATGTTAATGGGGATTACTTCCAGTTCTACTACATGGTATTACAGCGTAAATGATAAAAAATCAGCTGATGACTTTAATGGTTGTACCCTTACCATACCCCTCAACAATGTACCCTTACCCATTGATGGAGAGGACAATGAGGTTGCCTCTCTCCTTATCACTGGTGATAGGTGCCCAGGGCCAGGCATCATCACTGGAGGTGGGCCACCATATTAATACCTGCACCAAAAGGAAAGTGAAACCAGTGCCTATTTTAACATGAATAATATGACACACAATATGTATAATATTAATTATTATACCTCATACCAAAATTGTTTATTTTCATTGGCTGAAACTCCATCATGTGGTATATCGTAATTCCTGAAGTTGCAAGGTTCATGCACCAGGCCGTGCGACAATAGCAATGTCTCTGGGCACTATATCATGGCTGAGATAATGTCCAACGGTCTCACACAGTTGTCTCCAATTAATTGTCTCCTCTAGGAAAATTTTCTTGAATACCTGTTAGAAATTCTCAAGAAATGTAATACATAATATAGGGACGACCTGTAATGTACATGATTATTGGGAGATGTTATGGACTACACTCCTACAGTATGCTTATATAATACTTACAGTGTCTTGATGTGTATTGCAGGAGAACTTGCGTTGAAGTCTTCGACTACTGGGTCCAGGTATGTCAACTTGTACAATCTGTAATTAAACACAGAGCTGTTATATTCCATTATTGGACAATTTAGTATTCTATATGCAGATCAGTGTGTCATTCAAATTTCACATAATAGGGATAATGCGTTACCTAACTGAAAAAGAATCTTCAAAACCAGTCATATGATAGAAAAGGTAGCACTTTACCATATAAATGTAAATTTTTCAAAAAAAGTTGTTCAATAAGATCTCTAATATAAATTAGATCAGTTCAAAATACACTCTGAAAGTCAATTCACAAATATATTCTGCCTACAAGCAGGTCAAGCAGTTAAAAACTTTCACAGTTGTGTTGCTCAACAAGATACTGGCAGAAGAAAGTGTCTTTCGATGTAACTTGTTTATTAAGGGGTTTCTTTACCTTTCGTTCACCCAATATATCACACAAAACCAACATTTATGGACAAATCAGGATTCATAAAAATTGAGAATGAATAAAAAACTTACTTTATCGCTCAAAATTGTAGACAACAGCTAAACTTTCAGCTATTTGATGGAAAAACTCAAATTTACACTTGCTTTGTCAGCTTACCTACACTTTGGATTGAGGATGATATTTTCTATCGTTTAACATGTGATTTTGGTAGCCTACTTATCTCTATCACCAGAAATAGGCATGGTGAAGGGCTCATTTTTGTGTGGCTAATTTCAATCAGTAATACATGTAGTAACAAGAGCCCAACGGGCTTCAATATATGCCCATTCATCTGGAATTACACTGGTGCAATTTCAAGGTTGTTTAATGGCCTTGGTCGCAATTGATAGCCAGCAATTCAGAGAAAGGTCTAAGATTTTGTGGTAGATACTTCATGTAGGAAGCTATTGTCTGAGTCTTTGTGCAGCTGAGAAGGCTCAAGTCTAGACATATTGTTGTCCCCAGACTTGGCTATTGTATGCATTGTCTCGTGATCCTTACATGGAGTATGAACCGATTTTGTGCTTACATGTAGGGGAGACAACTCTAAATAGTTCAACCTAACAAATACAGTCAGTCAAACTAGATTCAGTTTTGAGGGACTGTGACTTTGACCTTTGACCTCATAATGAATAGGGTTCCTCTTTGCCATGCAAGCAAGGTATACCCAAAGTTTGGTACCAATGCATACCTTGAAACACGGACAACAAATGCTAATAGATGGATAGACAGAACTCACAATCACATTATATGACCACGTCTTCGACGGGCATAAAAAAAATGTTACTTTTTATGATTTCCTCATTTTGGTGTCACAGTGACTTATGACTTTGACCTAATTTTTGGTATGCGACACCTCTTTTCCTCCTACTGAACCCATTCACAAAACAATTTTCAATAATTTCATGCTTTTTCGGCCAGACTGACCTTTGACCTCGACCTACATTTGGTATGCAACACATCGTCCCCCACTAGGGAATCCAGTCACCAATAATTGGAACTGTAGATAGAAAATGGTCAATGATCAATGATTTCCTGATTTTTGGCCACAGTGACCTTTGACCTCTGACACGACCTCAATTTCAGTATGCGACACATCGTCTCCACCTAGTGTATCCACTCACAAAAAAAATGCAACTGTGGATAGAAAACCATCACAGATATAGACCGGACATGAACGGTTCAGTGATTTCCTGTTTTTAAGGTTTTTGATCTTTGACCTCTGACCTCGACCTTCATTTTGGTAACTGACACATCGTCTCCCCATAGGGTATCCACTCACCAAAAATTGGAATTGTAGATAGAAAACTGTCCCAGATATAGACCGGAAACAGGGGACGGACAGACGGAAGGACAGACCGACACACAGACGGAAACCGCCATCACATAATATGTTCGCCTTTTTGGCGGGCGTATAAAAATGCAAGCAAAGCAATTCAACTTTCACCATGTAAATATTTTCACAGCTAGCATGTATAGGTAGACGGGTGGAGTCCTATTCCTTTTCACACCCGGGAACCCCACGGGTGCCTCAGTTAGTCGCCTCTTACGACAAGCTCTCTGATGAGCTGAGGCCTATTCTTACCATGACCTGCTGTGTGCACAACGACATCCCAGGTCAATCCCCGGAAGCCCCACGGGGCTTTTCAAGTAGTATTCCAATATAAGACTGTTATTTAGGGACTTTTACCATCAACTTCTTTTGTGTGTGAAAGATAACAAAATTCCATAATTGAGTTGAAAGTGAATGTATTATTAGACATCATAGAGTAAGTGACTAAACACGCTGTACCTTTGGTTCCCATGTGGCAAGTTTCTCCAGCTTCCTGTTGGTCTCTGTCACAGGCGGTTTCTTCATGAAATACACAAAATCTACCTTTGGTCGGTCTGGGTAAGATGTCAGGACAAACAAATCTCTTACCAACACTGTAATAGTTAAGAGAAAGAAAGTTAACCTCTTTTATAATATCCAAGTGGGGCCAAATTTGGTGTGCTTTATCAGCCATTGCAGCATTATTATCAGTTTGAGAGTCTATATTTGTATTGCAGCCAACATATTAACAGTGAGAATGTTTCATAGCAATATCTTACCATCCGAAGCAACATCAGAGCTGAGCTTGCCCACCAGAGATTTGTCTATCAGAATTCTGTCTACGTCACCAGAATGCCCACTCAACACGTAAGATAGAATACAGCCATTACTCATCACCACCTACAAACATAGCAACAAAGGATAGTTATTTTTAAACTATTCAATTAATATGAATTTACCATAGGAGCCATGATATAAATGTGAAATCTGATATTTTCTGAAGAGCAACAGGCACATCACTATGATTCTAATGGGAGGGGGAGGGGGAGGGGGAGGTGCAAATGTTTTCAATTTCCCATTTCTTACCATCCCAAGAATGTGAGCCATTCTAGGGGGGTCCGGGGGCATGCCCCCTGGTATATTTTGAATTTTTCCGCTTGATTTCCTGCATTCTACTGTATTTTTAATGCTTAATTGGGACTGAAATTCCCCCAAAAAACAATCTACGGGCAAAAGGGGGGGGGGGGGTACTTTCACACCACATGCACCATGGGTAGTGACGGCCCTGAGCAAAATATCAACTAAGTTGGTTTTACTCTCTGAGATAACATGCAGCAGTGATTAGGATATTTTACTATCTTCTATTATTATTTAGAATACTGTGTCAAATGGATAGAATACAACAGATAAGATTTGATCAAACTGTCAAAACTGTGACCATGTAATTATACTGTAGAACGATTTATACAACTTAGAATCATAATGTTAGTAAAAAATAGTATCACTGCAGAGCCCCTTCAGTGGCATGAATATGAATCAACAAAATATTGACAACATGGTACTTTAACAGATCCAAGCCACAGCGACAAAAGGGTGAGACAATATAATGAATATGAACTAATGGACAAATCAGATTAAAGCCAGTAATTAATACAATCTCTCACTGATGAAGACAGATACCCGTGCTAACTGTAAGTACTACTTCAAATTGAATTTTTTTTTTTTCAATACGGATGATTCAGATTACAGCACAGTGCCAGAAAATTGAAACTCCTCTTTGTGGCGAGATAACTGGAGTCAATACACAGAGTTTTTGGTAGGGCCAGAATGCCAGTCAAGATTCCACAATATCTGATCCTGTATTACTGGTTACCACTCTGTGGCAGAAATGTATTAGATTTGAACCGGTGCCCATTTCTCTTCATTAATAAACTTAATGTAACTTCGAAATCACTTTTAATATTAATATTGGAACTTCGGACCTACCACAAGTCAAGTGATAGAGCTATTTGCCACTTCAAATATAGAGAGTTCCACTGTTTTCGACGTATCGCAACTTCCACATTACAAATATAAAATGTTAACATAAAACCCATTCATCTATACTAATAAAGGTAATGAGTTGGTTTTCAGGTAAGTTTTCTTTCAATTATGAAGCGAATGTCTGATGCAGGAAAAAATATGATTATTCTTTTGGGAAAACTCAAATAAAGAGGAATGGCATGCACATTTAAAAATGGAGTGTGACTGCATGAGAACCAACTATTAAATCTGTTAGGCATTGGTGAAGATATGCCAAAAGATAGAATCAATATACCTGTAGCAGTCGCCGAGTAAGCCATCTCAACTGTACACACCTGGACTGGGATAAATACTCCTGAAATCAAATAACCAATCTCTTCAGGCAAAAACAAACAAGAGCCATCAGAAGAAGGCATACCGGTCTCAGTCTTTTTGGGGAACAGTAATTTGGGCCATATATTGATAATGGGATGTATTTATACTGGAGTGGTGAGATTGTTAACTTCATGAAACATGCCAGAGAATAACAGATCAGTCAGTGCACTGTAAAACTGAAGCATATTGTTAATATTTCTCTTACCTCTGCTTCTTTGAGAGTATCCCGCAGCTTTTCTGGCCGTTTGTTTTTGGGAGTCCATGTGATATCTCTACCTTCAAGAGACGAACAGAAAATGGGGACATATTACAAAGTATGGAATGGAGGTTTCAACCACTGTCTACATTAACTTTAAAGTTGTATGCTATTTGCTTATGCACATCTCCCCTCCCCCCACCTAAACGTGCCAAACCAAAGTGACTAAGAAACAGCACAGCCATTCAGGAAGACAGCAATCAAAGCGCTATTCCCTCTAATAATGCAATCACAGGAAGTGAAACTTCCCACCATAAAATCTAGGGGTGATCAAATATAGTAGAACAGGAAGTTGACAAAATGGTTCAAAATCATGGATATAATCCATTATTTCTTTGTTAGTTCAATGATTTCACAGGGTGATCAAATTTTGTCCCTGAAATTAGGAGTGATTGAATTATTGGAGGGATTACCGTATGTAATCAAATGGGAGCTTTGATCGCAAAATGACCTTCACATGAACACACCAACATTACATTGGTGGAAATATCATGAAGTGGTGCCAGCTGCCATCTTGCTATCATTATCAAGTTTCAGTTTATCCAACATTGAAATTACATGTTGCACCTTGTAGTTCAGGTGGCTAGTATATATTTATGTGATTCCAGTTTCTTGATTACATGTATTTCTAATTTTCTTGTAAGTACATGTATTTACAGTCATAAAAGGATTTGAATTTAGATTGAAGAAGGGAGATAATCACTCACTTTCAGAATAATGTTGCCGTTCATCCAAGTAGGGATGTTCCAGTGTTGAAACTGTAACACAGAAACATATCAGATTATTAGGTTTATTATGTATCTGTAAGTTGGTGTAGTAAAGTACTGTTTAGTTATGAACAACATACCACAATAATGCAACAGCCTAAACATGTTAAAATTACACCCTCTTCAAATTTTATAAATGTAATATAATCATTTAACAGCTGATTAGGAACTCCAAAATCATACCAACCTGTCTCTCCTTTATCATGGTATGTGTGACACCCTACAACGGAATCTGAAATGATCAAATGCAAGAATGACCTCACAAAGCATATACAGGTATATGGAAAACTGAATGCCATTGAGATAACATTTTTGAGCAATGCACGGAGTCTCCAGGCAGCCTAGCCCTGAATTAGCAATTCAACCATCTTTATGGTTTAGCCCTATCTGGCCTGGGTGATTTGGGGTGGAAAGTGCTCCTCCCCCACCTCCTCCTCCTCCCTATCGCTAAAGGCTAAATTCTAGCAAATTTCCTCACTGAACAGGCTGAAACCAATACTAATGGAAGTACCGTTGCCAAATATGAAGTTATCAGGCTGTATTTAGATCATTTAATAGTCCCACAGCTTCCATGGGCTTCAACAGTCCCACATCGCGGCTTATTTCACTATAACTTATCACACTCTGCATAGTGTATGGGTGCCTAAAAGTCTAGATCGAGGCCCTGATTAACCGATGGGAGGGAGGGAGGGAATTTGGCTTAATGTCACACTTAAGTTTGTTTCACTCATATGGTGACAGTCAGTTTGGTTGGTGGAGGAAGCCGGAGCACCCGGAGAGAACCACCGCCCTTCGGCAAGTAACTGACAAACTTTCACACATGGACCAGCTGGGCTCGAACCCGTGCCGCTTCAGCGCCTTAGACCACTCGGCCACCGAGGGCCCCGATTAACCGATGGTCTCTGACCTGACTAAAAGTGACATAAATTTTTAGAAAATCAAATACGTACTGTTGAGTATCAAATTACATGTAGTATGTATACATGTACAAATCCATAAATTGCTGTTTGAATTACTTAAACTTATTCACTCTTATCTCGTCCAAGATGCCCATTGATCAACATGTTCAAGAATGAAAACTTAATACAAGAGCCCCAAAACTCCAGTATCATGATATACTATGAAAAAAAATCATGTATGAATGGATAGGACAGTTTGAGTCATGGAGATCACTCCACAATGCATTGGATAAAATAAATAAACAACAGAACTATACACACCTGGAATGTTGGTCTGGTGTTTGAAAGTCCATATATGGAGATCACCAAAGCATGTGACCATCTTCAAGTTCTGTTTGACATGGAAGGATATAACTGCAGAAAAAACAAAACAGAAAGAATTACTTCTAACAAGTCATTGAAACGTTGTAGGCAATTGTAATTTAAGCTTATAGAAATAGAATCATGTCCTCAAGCTTGATAACTGGTTCAAATATGAAATTATCAAGAAAGGCGGCCAAGAACATAGTATAAAGTTTGTAAGGTGTGGATTAAATCATCAGAGATGGCACTGAAGTTATCTGTCAGAGTGATCAATTCCTAAACTGGTTGGAACAACGAGCTCATTGAGCCCCATCAACTATCACTATCAGGCTGGCGTGGAGATCAAGACAGCTCACAAGCAAACTTTTGTATTTCCAGTGCCCTAAATGTAGCTCAAGCTTGGCCTTCTGATTCACTGCATACATCTTGTAGCTGTAGGACTACATGTACACACCATGGTGCTAGAATCAATGATGGTAGAGCATCTCTTATAATACATGTACATGTAGCCTCCTGAACTGTGTTTCTCTATACGGAGACCAGTCTGTGGAAAAGTGACCATTTCAGTCTTGCATAGTTTAGTGCATATTACTATATTATCTTGAGGCAAAACAATAAAAAGAGTAATATATATTACAAATTAGAGATCTAACCAATGTTAGAACGATAATATATATGCAGAAGTCTGTAAACATAACTTAATTTTACTGGTCTAGTCCAAGAAAGAATAAATCAGTAGGCAGTGAGATTTCAAGACAACAAGAGACAGGCAGATCAACTTTCTAAATGTAAACATGGATATTGTCTAATATGGTAGAAATTGTCGGGAAAGTTGATAATCTTTATACAGATTTTGTTATCAATAGTAGCTTCCTTCGTCAAGCAAGGCAGCCAAGGTGAAGCATGGAGTGATCTTCATTGTACCGTGTGTCCGACATACACTTCCAGACAAAAGCTGTCCGAACGTCAGATACAGCGCTTTGCATGGTGAAGTGAGATCTCAAAAACACTCGGCATGCTGAGATGTGTGCGCTTAAATCTCTGAAATTGCTGGAGATGCACCCAATGGCAATAACTGATCTGGATCGATAGGGTGGTTATACCATTTTTGCCATCAATATCCAGTACTTGAAAATCTAATGATCTTGACTGATCAATAGCGCAACTTTCAAATGAGGAATTTTTTGAGACCTTGACCTATTGATGCATGTATGCCAAGTATCTCATCAATCATTTCATTGGTTCCAGGTTTTCGTATCAATCCAGGATGGCCACCACGGCTTTTGACCAATTAGCTTCACTTTAGGTAATTTTTTGGAAACATTTTTAGGAAACAAAATTACATAAATTAGTTGTATCTGAAAATATTGGGGAGCCTATGTATTTGCATATGACCCCTGCTTTTTTGTGGAAAAATCAATTCATGTGTGATTGAATTACTAGCGAAATTTGTATTTGCATCCGCAGAAACTGAATTTCATGGATCAAACTGTCAAATGCGAATCAAGATATTAACGCAGTTGTTGTTGTTATGTTGTTATGAGTGTGGTGTGTGTTCACCTGTTCACTTGCACTCCGATGAAAGCGTGCAATTGGAGATCTTCTTCTGTAGGAACATATTCTATATCATGATAACATTACGTAAACGTTCAATCTCATTTCTGCACATCAAACAAACTCCAACTTCAGACCCCCAAAAAAATGTTACTGAAAAGTTCTTGCTGAAAACACACACATGAAGGAGATTTTATCAGGGAACTTCCGCATATCGGAGAGTCCGATCTGCGTTCTCTGTGCAGGTGTGTTTCGGTGTTCGTTCACTTCAGCTCATAAAAACCGTTATGCGGGAGACTACTTGTCCTTGAAGCCAGCGGTATCACGACAAGGTTCTCTGTGCGTGGACGGGGAGAGATTCGATCAAAATGGTATAACTACGTTATTCATCCTTGTTATTAATGCTATATATTACTAATAGTAACTTGAATGTGATCTTATTTGATATCACAGTACCCTGTTGTCATAAATGTGGATGTACGGTATATGCTTCATTTAGCCGGTTCACCTTGACGCCCCTGCTGCAACAACCACCATGCTGCACGGCCGCCAGGTCAATAACCCAGCTGATTTGACCTTGTCTTGTTTTGAGTACTCCGGACTCATCATGGCCAGTCAGTGTCACTGGTTTTGTGTAAATCCGTTTAAAACATCGGCATATCTTGATATCACATCGATTGTAGGACATCCTGATATCCCTCCTCCCCCTGTCTGGACATATCCCTAGTTCAACAAGCTGAACCCTACTGACATTTAATTTTGTGATATTGATTATGTAGGGTTCAGCCGTTGAACCGAAATTTCCTATCGCAAAATTTTCGCCTCCCGACCTGGGTAACAGCGGGTGGATTTGCGCTCATAAAAATCGATAATACCTACCGCTTTGTGCTCGTTTGGATAGAATACATATTTGCCTACTTCCCTGGCCATTTATTTTCTCTGTCCAGCTCCTTTCATTTCCATAAACGGCAAAAGAAAAAAATGTCATGGCGGACGATCTTCCAAAAACGAAATCTGCCGCCATTTTGAAATGTCACTATGGTGGCACGAGACTAATTTGTAAATTCGGGATTGTAGACAGGAAGGTCGGAAACGGCTCATTCATAAGGCTGTCACATTATCTGCATTTAAATGTAAAATTGTAACTATCGATATCAAGCATAATGGAAAGCACATACTGAGAAAGGTAATTCATGGGATTTTTCATCTCCCTCAGCGATTGGGTCGACTGAGCGGATTCAGTTTTTCCGACTCTTGTAATCCTGAATTTAGAATAACCTCACGTGAGAGAATCAGGGTCACGCGAGAGTGTTCGAAAATGGCGGCAGATTTCGTTTTTGGAAGATCGTCCGCGATGATATTTTTTCCTTGTGGCGTTTATGGAAATGAAAGGAGCTGGACAGAGAAAATAAATGGCCAGGGAAGTAGGCAAATACGTATTCTATCCAAACGAGCACAAAGCGGTAGGTATTATCGATTTTTATGAGCGCAAATCCACCCACTGTTACCCAGGTCGGGAGGCGAAAATTTTGCGATAGGAAATTTCGGTTCAAC
The DNA here is from genome assembly GCA_036873755.1 of Hanleya hanleyi. NCBI lineage: Eukaryota > Metazoa > Mollusca > Polyplacophora > Lepidopleurida > Hanleyidae > Hanleya > Hanleya hanleyi. The sequence goes on from JAVTVY010017584.1 coordinate 27,847, forward strand.
GGCTGAACCCTACATAATCAATATCACAAAATTAAATGTCAGTAGGGTTCAGCTTGTTGAACTAGACATATCCCTAGTTCAACTAGCTAAGATTCATAGCGTCTCCCTTCTGTCAACGCTATGCCGCGGGATATACCGTGTGTAATTCAAGTAGATAAACAACGTCGGAAACAGACCATAAAATTACATTCACTCGCCCCAAATCCCCACTATCGTAACATATGGTCCTATCGGTTTAGAATGCCATCAATATTATTAGTTACTAACACTTACTTGCACTCGAAATGCGGCACAGAACGAAACGGATCGAGAGCCAACAACGTGACAGCCATGTCAGTTTCTTGTCTCCTCGAACTAGCGGACAAGGTACGAGTTTCTTACACACAACACCAAAATTTGACCCCGTTAAATTTCGCCCATGGGACTAAATATAGAATCTCCTACAGGCCCACACGTGTGCAATATTCCATGCTGACAAAACGGTAGATACTTTCAGACTGTAGTTGAAGGGTACTTGGATTTTTTTTTCAAATCAATAGAGCATGGAATATTGCACACGTGTGGGCCTGTAGGAGATTCTATATTTAGTCCCATGGGCGAAATTTAACGGGGTCAAATTTTGGTGTTGTGTGTAAGAAACTCGTACCTTGTCCTCTAGTTCGAGGAGACAAGAAACTGACATGGCTGTCACGTTGTTGGCTCTCGATCCGTTTCGTTCTGTGCCGCATTTCGAGTGCAAGTACATGTAAGTGTTTGTAACTAATAATATTGATGGCATTCTAAACCGATAGGACCATATGTTACGATAGTGGGGATTTGGGGCGAGTGAATGTAATTTTATGGTCAGTTTCCGACGGTGTTTATCTACCTGAATTACACACCGGATATCCCGCGGCATAGCGTTGACAGAAGGGAGACGCTATGAATCTTAGCTATAGTTCAACAAGCTGAACCCTACTGACATTTAATTTTGTGATATTGATTCAGAGTTGATGTAGGGTTCAGCCGTTGAACCGAAATTTCCTATCGCAAAATTTTCGCCTCAGGACCTGGGTAACAGTAGTCCAATACAATGGGTGACTGACAGCCTTTCTTTAATTATTTGGATGTTCGATTCTGTGATACGGACATGGTAGACATCAACATATTAAAGGAGGACGTATTCCAGTCACATTATATTGGACTAGGGTAACAGCGGGTGGATTTGCGCTCATAAAAAAAAGCAATAATACCTACCGCTTTGTGCTCGTTTGGATAGAATACATATTTGCCTACTTCCCTGGCCATTTATTTTCTCCGTCCAGCTCCTTTAATTGCCATAAACGGCAAAAGGAAAAAAAAATCATTGCGGTCGATCTTCCAAAAACGAAATCCACCGCCATTTTGAAATGTCACTACATGTATGGTGGCACGAGACTAATTTGTAAGTTCGGGATTGTAGACAGGAAGGTCGGAAACGGCTCATTCATTAGGCCGTCACATTATCTGCATTTAAATGTAAAATTGTAACTATCGGTATCAAGCATAATAGAAGGCACATACTGAAAAAGGTAAGTCACTGGATTTTTCATCTCCCTAAGCGACTGGATCGACTGAGTGGATTCAGTTTTTCCGTCTCTTGTAATCCTGAATTTAGAATAACCTCACGTGAGAGAATCAGGGTCACGCGAGAGTGTTCGAAAATGGCGGCGGATTTCGTGTTTGGAAGATCGTCCGCGGTGATATTTTTTCTTTTGCCATTTATGGAAATGAAAGGAGCTGGACAGAGAAAATAAATGGCCAGGGAAGTAGGCAAATATGTATTCTATCCAAACGAGAACAAAGCGGTGGGTATTATTGTTTTTTTATGAGCGCAAATCCACCCGCTGTTATCCAGGTCGGGAGGCAAAAATTTTGCAATAGGAAATTTCGGTTCAACGGCTGAACCCTACATAATCAATATCACAAAATTAAATGTCAGTAGGGTTCAGCTTGTTGAACTAGACATATCCCCAATATTTTCAGATATTCAAAAGATATAGCCATGGTATGTTTACGTGACGGTGTTCATTTAGGATAGACATATATACATTTTATAAATTGCAGAGTAGAGCAGCAAGAATGATATATGTAACAAACCAAAATCTCAGATCAGCCGAAAACAACAAACTGTACCTTCCTCGACCAAGAACAAATTATCTAAAACAGAGCTTAAGTTATTCAGGAGCCAAGTTGTGGAATTCTCTTGACATGCTTGACAAACATCTCAAGGATGCCCCATCCCTCAATGCTTTCAAGTCAAGACTTATGAACACAATCAGGAGCCAAAATACAGATGTTTAGTGTGATTACTGCAATGTCCCGCCATATCATTTACTCATTGTTAAATCTATTCATACACCTGGCTGTATATATTCTATTCTGTTATATATTTTATATTATATTTCATGTGATTTGTTCATTATTACATGTATCTCTGGAGGGCCTCTGGGAAGAACAGTTCTTGTAACTGACAGAGTTACCCTCGATAAATAAAGTTTTATATATATATATATACATGTAGCACACAAATAACTGAAAATCAAGGACTACTCCTTGAATCAGAACAAAAATTTAGAGGAGAAGTAAAGAATCCGAGCCATAGTAACCCGTGTGTGGAATGATTCATGAATGAAATTTGCCTCAAATCTGCACAATTGCAACCGTTTTCCAACTATTCAATATTGGGAGTAGTAAAGAATCATTCGGGGAGTTTAAACGGTTGCAATTGTGAGGATTTGAGGCAAACTTCATTCATGACTCATTCCACACACGGGTTACTATGGCTCGGATTCTTTACTACTCCCGCAGTCAATGTGTCATGTACCAAAATTTAGGTCATGGTCAAAGTCTCTGACCCCAAAATCAGGAAATGATTCATGATTTTTTGTCTCTCTCTTTAGATACATTAGGGGGAGAAGATGTGTCATGTACCAAAATTTAGGTCAAGGTCACTGTGACCCCAAAATCAGGAAATCATTAACAATTGATTTTTTGTTCATGAATGTCTTTAGATACATTAGGGAAGAATGTAACATAACAAACTTTAGGTCAAGGTCACTGTGAGATCAGGAGATTGTTAAAATTGCAGGGTTTTTTTACGTCCGTATTAAGGGGAGACACTGTGTCATGAACCAAAATTCAGGTCAAGATCACTGTGACTCCAAAAATCAGGAAATCATTAATCAATTTTTATTGATAGATGATACTTAAGGAGAGACGATGACTTGTGCAGGCATATATTCAAGCCAGTTTATCTCTTGTTTTAATTGTTTTCAGTTGACATTTGCAGGGGTCGAAATTGCTATCTATTTGCAGGACATGTCCGGCAGAAAATTGGCACTGTTCTGCAGGTTTTCAGTCAGTTTACATGTATTTTAATTATGTACTGGACAATTCTTGACAAATGTCCTGCAGGTATTTCATGAGCATTTCGACCCCTGCATTTGGATGTGGATATATTCCTTCATCCTTTCCCAGAACAACCCCCACTGGCTACCCCTTTACAAGTACCAAGTTGAAATACAAAAACGTTTTAGTTATTACTAATGACACAATGCTGAAGAATATACAGTATGATAAAGCTTGGACAGACCATTAATTTGAAAGATGTTGGTTCAAGTACAAGCACACCTCCTTTTTCAGCTGGCATTTGGACAAAGCAATAAATAATTAATAAATAACTCTATCAATGCTGAAAAATATATGAGCCAATTTTAGACAGGTTGAACAAGTATTAAGATATGACTGTCTTAGTAAACTAGCTCCATGGGGCTCCCTGGGTTGACATGGGGTGTCGTTGTGCACACCCCAGGTCATGGTAAGAATATATGGAAGGCCAAATGTCCAAATAATCAGAAACTCACAGTTACTGAATCAAAAACCTAAGTTTTCAAACAGAAAAATTAAGTTATCAAAGAGAAAATCATGGTTTTCGAATCGAAAACTTAAGTTTACGGTCAAAAACCTAGGTCATCTACCACATAACCCCGAGTTTCTCTTTTCCTAACCTCGAGTTTCTATTTCTCAACACCGAAAATCACAGTTGTCACTAGAAAGAAACTTAAGTTATCAAACCGAAAACCGATAGGATTTTCAAAGTTTACGGTCAAAAACCTAGGTCATCTACCACATAACCCCGAGTTTCTCTTTTCCTAACCTCGAGTTTCTATTTCTCAACACCGAAAATCACAGTTGTCACTAGAAAACTTAAGTTATCAAACCGAAAACCTAGGTTTTCAAATTGATAACTAGGTTATCCAGCAGACAACCCCGAGTTTCTTTATTCAATTTCGAGTTTCTCTTTTATTTTTGGACATTCGTGTAGAAAACTTAAGTTATCAATCGATAACTTAGGTTTTCGAATTTGCGATTGTCGTAAAGTGAAACTCGACTCACTAACTTCGAGTTTCGACATCCGGTACTATGGGTTCGCGCCCTTTCCCATGTGCTGACTGATTAAAACGTCAGACAGAACCACAAAATCAACATGTATTCAACAAAAGGATAACTGAGATTATTTATTCAATGTAGACTATCCTGTATGACCGAGCCTAGTTTATACAAGCATTATCAAAGACTGGGTATTGATACTCAGGACTAGTCCTTTCATCAGTTTAATAGCTATATATATATGCTGCAGACTGAATTGGGGGAAATAATCTAGTTGAAATTCAGCTATCCGGTCATTCTGACTGACTGACATAAAACAGGTCAATGTAATTCACCCCAGCAAAGCACATTCAGTGATATGTAGATAGCTACTTTGGCAAATACTTCAGTGACACACAAGCTGTCTCTGGGTCAACAGCGATTACTACAGGCATACGGTGAATGTTATATCTGTGTGAGCAGTTTGATTCCGTATAATTAATTTCGCCACGTGGTTCTCTCTGCATTTCTGATTAGTCAACAATCGGAAAAGGCGCCAAACCAAGTACCCGGATATCGAAACTCTAAGTTGGAAAGTCGAGTTTCACTTCACGACAACCATCAATTCGAAAACCTAGGTTATCGATTAGAAAGTGTCCAATAAACATGATAAAAGAAAAACTCGGGTTGTCTGCTAGATAACTTAGGTTTTCGACCGTAAACTTAAGTTATCAATTCGAAAACCTAAGTTTTCGGTTCGATAACTTAAGTTTTCTAATCACAACTGTGATTTTCGGTGTTGAGAAATAGAAACTCGAAGTTGAGGAAAGAGAAACTCGGGGTTGTGTTGTAGATAACCTAGGTTTTCGACCGTAAACCTAAGTTTTCGATTCGAAAACCATGGTTTTCTGTTTGATAACTTAGGTTTTCGATTCAATAACTCTGAGTTCCTGATTATTTGGACATTTGGCCTTCCATAAGAATAGGCCTCAGCACCACAGACAACTTGTTGTAAAAGGCGACTAACTGGGGCACCTGTGGGGTTTCCGGGTTTGAAAAGGAATAGGACCCAAATGTCCTGATCACTCACTCTTGGTAAAACTATAATTTGTTCACTGTCCCAGCTGAGTGGACAGGTCAGCATGGTGAGAAAACATCTCCAGCACATTATCTGGGCTAACTGATCTCGTTGACCTGGTTGATGTAGGTCATCTTGGCTAAAGCAGACATTATTAACTGTCTGTCTTCACCCAAATAAGTAAACACATTTTACATATTATTCACATGGTTATCTTGAATATGATATACACATACACAAGCCTGACAAGAATCATAGTACATGTACACTTTAATGGCTACACTGCCAGCATTGTAGGTTATCTTGAAGGTGAACTGAAAAGCTTTCCAATGTTCTGTTAAAATATCATAAAACAAGAAATTCTATGGTTGTTACAAATGTGTGTGGTAATAGTTCTGTGGGTTATTGTTTTATTTTGGGTATATGAGAAGTCAAAACTTATACCACCAGAAAACGAGAGCCAGAACGTCATTGCTTGCCTCCCGTTGTTTTTGGAATGTCATGACATTATAGTGGCCCTCATTCATTCATCCGACATAGCATGACGTCACATTTAAATAAAACTTGAATGAAGGAGACCGCTATAACGTATGTAACGTTCTACAAACCAAGAGAGACAAGCGATGCAATTTTCAAGACGGATTTATAACAGGATAACTTAAATATTGTTATTAGTACAATTTTGCAAAATATATTTGCCCCAAAAACGTACAAAAGTTATGTCACATAAGACAAGATGTATATAAGCAACATTTTAGATAAAATTAAGAGCTTTGCAGTTCACCTTTAAGAAATTAATATGGTTAGTGATCCAGAGATTTGATCATCTTTCGATTTATGATCACCACCAAATTTTCGGGTGATTTACAAACACATATTCTAAATGAAGTACGATTTGTTCAGTGGTTTGGAAATCGCCCACCACCTATCGAGACAATATTCTAAGTCGAAGAATACTGTAGAAAAAATGGAATTAATTTGTGAAAAATTCAATTTTAATTGTGTTGCAAAATATATTCAAGGTCCTCATCATACAAAAATTATATGTATGCCAACTTTAAAAGACATGTCAAGCCATTAAACTTGAAAAAACAAAAGTTTGAGAGGAGAAGACTAATATAATAATTGTACAGTCCAAAGGATTTTGCCAGCCCAGCTAACATAGCCCCAAGTCACTATTTTCAATTTTATGTGAGAAGTCTCATTTACATGCTCCTGGCTTAATCTTCATCCTGACTAAGGGTATCTGTTATATGTGTATTAGTACTCCATATCTGTTCAATCTTACAGGCAGAAACATTACGTGTGGTGGTTACAGGAGCTGCGGGTCAGATTGGGTACTCTCTCTTATACTCCCTAGCTAAAGGAGATGTCTTTGGACAGGATCAGGTGAGGACAGACAGGTTTTTAAGTAAGTCTGCTGTCTTAATGTCAACAATAAATGTCAACTATGCCTGTGAAGCAAGGATTTAATTTGTTCAGCCCAAGTGAACAGCAAATTTACCACTGTTGGGGGTTCTTTGAGTTGCCAATGCTAATTCACAAAATACTATAAAATATATCGAGGATTTGATTGGTTCTTGATTATGGAAAACAAGTCTTGGGAGTTCCTAATCTTAAGGCTATTCAGAGTTGTGTCCCTTGGTCTGAATCAGTTTTCCAGTGATCTGCTAAATTCATGTACAGCTAGTCATTCCATAGCTTCATTATACATCGATGTGATTTTATCATACACAGCCTCTGGACTTGCTGCTGTTGGATATCCAGCCAATGTTACCAGTATTAGAAGGAGTGGTTATGGAACTCCAGGATTGTGCACTACCTCTACTTCGTGGTAAGATCTGCATCTGGGTGTTTATTTTTTTGCATTGCATCTGGGGCAAGTAAGTGACAACACTGTTAAATACAGACAGGCCCTAATGTAGATTGAAGGGCAGAGGCCCAGTTTGGAAAGAATGGGTTTTTTTCTGAGTTAAAATAAGCTATTTTCCCTTGAAATGCTTAAAAACTATTTCAGTAATCAATTTATGTATTGCTTATATCTCAGGGAAAAAAAATGCAGATGCAATAAATATAGAAATGTACGAGCAGGGGTCGAAATGTTTTTTAAAATTTACTTGTCACTGTGACAGGTAACTATGTAGTGAAGTTTGTTTTATTCATCTATTAGTTTGCCTTTCTTTGCGGATCGTGTGCAAATCTTGCGGGAGATTAATCCTGGAGTTTGATGTACCCGAGTTCTTGCATTGTATGCCAGGCAGGATGAATGACGAAGTGAACAGAATGCCTGTAAATAAAACTAAACTCAACAACTGTTTCAAGAAGCACAATTCAGTTATGTTAGGCCTGTGTTAGATCATAATACAGTATTTTTAGGACAGAATAGTTAATTGTCGCGGCGACAGGTGGCATTTTAATTTAGTTGTCACTTGAGTAAATGATTTGTCGGCGACAGGTAGACAGGCGTTATTTCGACCGTTGATGAGTAATAGAAAGTGTACTCTTTGATTGTAGAGGTGGTCGCGACAGCCGATCCCTTGGTGGCATTCAAGGACGTTGATGCGGCCCTTTTAGTGGGTGCAATGCCGCGCAAGGAGGGTATGGAGAGGAAGGATCTGCTGGCAGCTAACGTGAGGATCTTCAAGGATCAGGGTCAGGCTATGGACAAGGTCGCCAAGAAAACCGTCAAGGTCAGAGATTACATGCACGCATAACATAAAGTCCAGCTAGTCTTGCCTTCATCCTGTCCATGTGTCTTTAAAGTACAAGACACAATAAGGCTAAAAAAAAATTGATTAAATGGTTCTCATGCACTGCCTCGTCGGTTTTTAACGTGCGCGTCGCGTCTTTTTTTATTCCAATTTTGTAGGCCTTTTTTTATTTTCCTGAAATTATTATCAGGGGACATAACTCCTATGTAAATTGCAAAGAAGGGAGATAATTATGTCTGGCCTGGATGTGGGCTTTTCCATTCATGTTCACTGCGGCGGTCTTATCACCAGTCGCCCAGGTTTACACCAATCAAATTTGTTTAAAATATCCCGCGGCAAGTAGACTAACAGGGAATCGTCGTAATGGAAAGCGTTCAAGATGCCTGACAACGAGATTTGTGCGAGATTCAAATTCTTTGAGCAAAATGTCGGAGTATGTGTCCGTGGAGGTGGTCGCGGAGAACAAATTGCTGGTACCATGGACTATAATAAAGACTGCCAATACGGGAAGAGTGGAGCAACTAGTATGATCAACAATAGCGAGTGAACAAGCAAATGTTCCGGAGGACTTGAATCCATTCTTGAATGGTGATGCTTCCTATGAGGTTAAGGATAGTTCCCATGACCCAAAATCAAGTAGCCAAGGCCATGAAATCACGTGACTGAAGAGGCCATGAAATCATGTGACTGAAGTCTGACGAATGCTCTTAAACGTGATTACGTCTAATTAGGATGCAAACGTCTAATTAGGATGCAAATTTGCACTAATTAGCGTTAAATCAGTAGTACTGGTTACAGCTTAGGGTTAGGTTTAGGGTTAGGGTTGGGGTTAGGTTTGTGTTAGGTATATAAAAAAAATCAGGCCTGTGCTGTTATGGCGAACGGTCGAACGCGTTCGCCTGGCGGTCGCCCAAACGAATTTTTAGGACCCCTAAAACAGGTTACCTAAAATAATGCATATCATTCACCTGGCGCGAAAATGTAGTAATAAAGGTTAAAATCACTGCCCGAAGCGAGAAAAACTTGTTGTTGTTGTTAAAACGATGTCAAAACTTTTGCTGAAAGCGTGCCATGCTTTGGAGCTAAAAATAAATGTAGCATCGTTATGCGTCGGCCAGCATCGACGTTCGAGTAGACCTCAACACTCCAAATCTGCTTACACTGTTGGAGAGAACAATGGAGATCGGCAGTCGCCGAGGTATATTTCAAGTCATGGATATTCTTCAGATCAACCGTAAAACTAGGTCGACAGATCAGGAACCCACGCTCACATGTTAGACAAGCGAGTAAAAGAAGGTTATTGACTGATGCCTGTCAAACTACACGCATTGCGGCAGCAAAGCTGACGAAGGAAAATGTGCTTACGGTCTACTGAAACTAATTCCATTCTTTGTCTACTGCCAAAGAATTCCAGTATTACCATATCGTTTAGTTTATTTTACAAACATTACAAACTTGAAGCTGATCTAGAGAATGTATTTAATAGCCTGATGGGGGTGAAGCTTTAACCAGACAACAGCGTTCATCGAAAAATCCCATGAACATAAAATACTAAAAACCTTACATACCTGTTCTTCCAACATCGTGCCTGATAATGTGACATTTCCAAAAACAAATTGGAAACGAAAATGAATGCTAGGCTACTGAGGAAAGCTAGATTGTTTGTTTTGTTTTGTTTTTGTTTGTTTTTTTTTTGTAATAGATTTAATTATTTATCATTTGACCAGTGAGAGTAATTATTTATCATTTGCTTAGCATTCATCAAAATTAATCAATGAATTATCTATCATTTTCTCTTGCTACATGAGGTAATAACAACATTTTAAAACTCAAGTAAGAGTTTGCGGGTGGGCAATAAAAAATAAAATCCTCAGGACTACAATGGATCATTTTTCTTATCAAATGCCCCGGTGTGTTCATCGTTTGAACATAAATTGTTCACCTTTTAGAGATATTTAGACAAAATTAGTGTACAGGTAATATTTGGATGAGACAGGTAGAGAAAATAGAGAAAAACCTCACCTGTCAAATGTGGACTGCAACATGATGAAATAATGTTTATTTCCATTCTTTTTAAAGGAATATGTTAATTAGATGTCATCAATCAAATGGGTTACCCAAGGTGAACATAGGTTACCCTAATTTTCCTATTAGGGGACCTATTTTAGGTTACCATAGCAGATTTTAGGTAACCCCTAATAGGTTTCCATAGAAAATATTACAGCACAGGCCTGAAAATCCAACGATTGCTTTCAGCTACTTCCGTGGCTCAGGGGTAAGATGCCGGACTATGGGACAAAGAATGGCGGTTACGATCCCCGTCGGTGCCAGTACTACGTTATTTTCGGACAGGTTTTTTCTAGCCTGTAAATTGTTTGACGGGTAAATACAGTGCCCGAACAACATGTGGAAATTGCTGGAAATTTTTTAAGTCCGATGAATAAAACAGCTGAGCCCTACAGGTCACTTGATTGTGGGCCATGGGAACTATCCTCGAACAACAACAACAACAACACATCACACAAATTTCAGAAAGTGATGAAGAACCTCGTAGTATCGCAATTGATTCCCATTTACGGGCGCATCAGGACTCCGTGCTCTGCCTGTGTGTGTTGCACCATGCTACCCAGGATTGCAGGTATTTCTTCACTACATGTAGAAACAAGGACATAGTACATTCAAGAAACCCATACAAAATGTCTACAGAAAAAAAAACCCTGCCTGCCTCGGTTTTTTTTGAAAAAAATTGCCTGAGAACCATTTTATTAATTTTGTTTAGCTTAATATGATGCAGAGTAATTTTTGGGCCAGAATAAGAAACAGTGGCTATTCACATTACAGATTTCTTTGAACTCAATTCGGCCAGTCTATCTCATTCGCAGTTAGTAATTGTGCACAAAATAACAGAATATATTTTGTTAAGGTGTCATCCACCCATCAACTTTTCTTGTGAACGCAATTAGTCTTATATCATTTCTTTTGAAACTTGGAGTACATTATTGTTAACCTGAAAAGATGCATGTGACTAAATCACTTTTTCAACTCACTGTAACAAATTGTTTTTCTGGAGTTATGCCCCTTTATCATCAAAAATACTATTGTGTATGCAACTACTTTAAGAGGTTTCATCAAATCGTTTCGAGAATTAGTACACAATATCATCACCATACAGACACGTGCGTCAGACTTTTTCTACTTCCTGCGATGTTTTTAGCCCACCATCACCAGATGGTGGGCTGTTCAAATCGCTTTTCGTTCGTGGACCGTCGTCCATCGGTCGTCCGTCCGTAAACAATTCTTGTTATCGCGATTTCTCAGGAACTACTGCACGGATCTTTCTGAAATTTGGTACACAGGTTCCCCTTGGGGTCTAGTTGTGCAGATAACTTTTCTGGTCCGATTCGAAAATATGGCCATCTTGGATTTCCCCATGAAACCTTGTTATCACGATTTCTCAGGAACTACTGCGCGGATCTTTCTGAAATTTGGTACACAGATTCCCCTTGGGACCTAGTTGTGTTGATACCTTTTCTGGTCCGATTCGAAAATCCAATATGGCCACAGGGCGGCCATTTTGGATTTCCCCATGAAACCTTGTTATCGCGATTTCTCAGGAACTACTGCACGGATCTTTCTGAAATTTGGTACACAGGTTCCCCTTGGGGTCTAGTTGTGCAGATAACTTTTCTGGTCCGATTCGAAAATCCAATATGGCCACAGGGCGGCCATCTTGGATTTCCCCATGAAACCTTGTTATCGCGATTTCTCAGGAACTACTGCACAGATCTTTCTGAAATTTGGTACACCGGTTCCCCTTGGGGTCTAGATGTGCAGATACCTTTTCTGGTCCGATTCGAAAATCCAATATGGCCCACAGGGCGGCCATCTTGGATTTCCCCATGAAACCTTGTTATCACGATTTCTCAGGAACTACTGCGCGGATCTTTCTGAAATTTGGTACACAGATTCCCCTTGGGGCCTAGTTGTGCAGATACCTTTTCTGGTCCGATTCGAAAATCCAATATGGCCACAGGGCGGCCATCTTGGATTTCCTCATGAAACCTTGTTATCGCGATTTCTCAGGAACTACTGCACGGATCTTTCTGAAATTTGGTACACAGGTTCCCCTTGGGATCTAGATGTGCAGATACCTTTTCTGGTCCGATTTGAAAATCCAATATGGCCATCTTGGATTTCCCCATGAAACCTTGTTATCACGATTTCTCAGGAACTACTGCGCGGATCTTTCTGAAATTTGGTACACAGATTCTCCTTGGGGCCTAGTTGTGCAGATACCTTTTCTGGTCCGATTCGAAAATCCAATATGGCCACAAGGCGGCCATCTTGGATTTCCTTATGAAACCTTGTTATCGCGATTTCTCAGGAACTACTGCATGGATCTTTCCCAAATTCAGTACACAGGTTCACCTTGGGGTCTAGTTGTGCAAGATACCTTTTCTGGTCCGATTCGAAAATCCAATATGGCCACCAGGCAGCCATCTTGGATTTCCCCATGAAACTTCGTTATTGTCATTTCTCAGGAAGTACTGCATGGATCTTTCTCAAACTTGGTACACAGGTTCCCCTTAGGGTCTAGTTGTGCAAGACACCTTTTCTGGTCCGATTCGAAAATCCAATATGGCCACAAGGCGGGGTGGCCATATTAGATTTCCCCATAAAACCTTGTTATCGCGATTTCTCAGGAACTGCTGCATGGATCTTTCTCAAATTTGAGACACATGTTCCCCTTGGGGTCTAGTTGTGCAAGATACCTTTTCTGGTCTGATTCGAAAATCCAATATGGCCACAAGGCGGCCATCTTGGATTTCTCCATGAAACCTTATCACGATTTCTCGGGAACTGCTGCATGGATCTTTCCCAAATTCGGTACACAGGTTCCCCTTGGGGTCTAGTTGTGCAAGATACCTTTTCTGGTCCGATTCGAAAATCCAATATGGCCACCAGGCAGCCATCTTGGATTTCCTCATGAAACCTTGTCATCACGGTTTCTCAGGAACTATTTCATGGATCTTTCTCAAATTTGGTACACAGGTTCCCCGTGGGATCTAGTTGTGCAAGATACCTTTTCTGGTCCGATTCAAAAATCAAATATGGCCACAAGGCAGCCATCTTGGATTTCCCCATGAAACTTTGTTATCGTGATTTCTCAGGAAGTACTGCATGGATCTTTCTCAAATTTGGTACAGAGGTTCCCCTTGGGGTCTAGTTGCGCAAAATACCTTTTTCGGTCCGATTCGAAAATCCAATATGGCCACCAGGCACCCATCTTGGATTTCCCATGAAACTTTATCGTAATTTCTCAAGAAGTAATGCATGGATCTTCTTTAAATTTGGTACACAGGTTTTTTGTGGTCCAGTTGTGCAAGATACCTTTTTTGGTCCGATTCGAAAATCCGATATGGCCGCCAGGTGACCATCTTCAATTTTCCCTTGAAACATTATTATCGTCAATTCTCAGGAACTACTTCATGGATTCTTTCTGAAATTTGGTACACAGGTTCTACATGAGGCCCAGTTGTGCAAGATGCCTTTTTTGGTCCGATTCCAAAATCCAAGTTACTCTTGAAATTAATACGGTATTCCCGAGTTGTGATGTTGCATCACACGAGTCGGCGGATCAAACATTGGGACATATTCTATATAGTGACTATAGAGAATATCCATATCAAGGAGTTCAAATAATTCAGAATTAAAATATATTTCTTCAAATTTTAAATCAATTTTCTTAATCCAGTGAACTGTTTCGTCTGCCGACGTCACTCTTGTGACACAACGTTACAACTCGACAACTTTAGACTACTGCATGTTTCGATCCAAGGGAGATAATCAGGATTCAAACACTTTCGAAGTTTCAACAGTACTGCGCGGATCCCTTCAGTATTAAGTATTGTACCATGTTACTATTTTCGAGCATGGTATCTTAAAAGAGATATCTCAAACTAGCCCAGTAAACAGAACAGAATTAGCATTCGTTCCTAATTATAAAATCTTAAGTATGTTTCATAGCTCATGCCAAAGGGTCAAAGACATTTGTCTTCGCTTCCAGTACCCAATGATGACATGTGCAAAAAAAAATACTACAAAACGAAGACGAATGATCCTCCAGACATTCACTTTCAGACTAACTTTGCTCTTTTTAGCCCACCATCACCAGATGGTGGGCTGTTCAAATCGCCTTTCGTCCGTGGTCCGTCGTCAGTCAGTCAGTCAGTCCGTCGTCCGTCGTCCGTCCGTAAACAATTCTTGTTATCGCAATTTCTCGGGAACTACTGTACGGATCTTTCTGAAATTTCGCACACATGTTCCCCTTGGGGTCTAGTTGTGCAGATAACTTTTCTAGCCCGATTCGAAAATCCAATATGGCCACAGGGCAGCCATCTTGGATTTTCCCATGAAACCTTGTTATCGCGATTTCTCAGGAACTACTGCACGGATCTTTCTGAAATTTTGTACACAGGTTCCTCTTGGGGTCTAGATGTGCAGATACCTTTTCTGGTGCGATTCGAAAATCCAATATGGCCACAGGGCAGCCATCTTGGATTTCCCCATGAAACCTTGTTATCACGATTTCTCAGGAACTACTGCACGGATCTTTCTGAAATTTGGTGCACAGGTTCCTCTTGGGGTCTAGATGTGCAGATACCTTTTCTGGTCCGATTCGAAAATCCAATATGGCCACAGGGCGGCCATCTTGGATTTCCCCATGAAACCTTGCTATCACGATTTCTCAGGAACTACTGCATGGATCTTTCTGAAATTTAGTACACATATTCCCCTTGGGGCCTAGTTGTGCAGATACTTTTTCTGGTCCGATTCGAAAATCCAATATGGCCACAGGGCGGCCATTTTGGATTTTCCCGTAAAACCTTGTTATCGCGATGTCTCAGGATCTACTGCACGGATCTTTCTGAAATTTGGTACACAGGTTCCTCTTGGGGTCTAGATGTGCAGATACCTTTTCTGGACCGATTCGAAAATCCAATATGGCCACCAGGCAGCCATCTTGGATTTTCCCGTAAAACCTTGTTATCATGATTTCTCAGGAACAACTGCATAGATCTTTCTCAAATTTGTTACGCAGGTTCCCCTTGGGGTCTAGTTGTGCAAGAAACCTTTTTTGGTCCGATTCGAAAATCCAATATGGCCACCAGGCAGCCATCTTGGATTTCCCCATGAAACCTTGTTATCGCGATTTCTCAGGAACTACTGCACGGATCTTTCTCAAATTTGGTACACAGGTTCCCCTTGGGGTCTAGTTGTGCAAGAAACCTTTTTTGGTCCGATTCCGAAATCCAATATGGCCACTAGGCAGCCATCTTGGATTCCCATATGAAAACTTGTTATCGCGATTTCTCAGGAACTACTTCATGGATCTTTCTCAAATTTGGTACACATGTTCCCCTTGGGGTCCAGTTGTGCAAGAAACCTTTTTTGGTCCGATTCCAAAATCAGGCGGCCATCTTGGATTTCCCCATGAAACTTTGTTATTGCGATTTCTCAGGAACTACTGCATGGATCTTTGTTAAATTAGGTACACAGGTTCACCTTGTCGTCTAGTTGTACAAGATACCTTTTCTGGTCCGATTCGAAAATTCAATATGGCAAAACAGGCCGCCATCTTGGATTTTCCCATGCAAATTTGTTATCGTGATTTCTCAGGAAGTACTGCATGGATCTTTCTCAAATTTGGTACACAGGTTCCCCTTATGGTCTAGTTGTGCAAGGTACCTTTTTCGGTCCGAATCGAAGATCCAATATGGACACAAGGCGGCCATCTTGAATTTCCCCTTGAAACATTGTTACCGTGAATTCTTGGGAAATATTTCATGGATTTTTCTGAAATTTGGTACACAGGTCTCACATGGGACCTATTAGTGCAAGATACCTTTTTTGGTCCGATTCGAAAATCCAAGTTACGCTCCAAATTAATTTGGTATTCTCAAGTGACGTTGCATCAGAAGAGTCGGCGGATCAAACGGTGGGGCATATTCTATATATTGACTATAGAGAATATCCGTACCTTCACCTTTCATATCAAGGAGTTCAAATAATTCTGAATTAAAATGTATTTCTTCAAATTTTAAATCAGCCTTCTTTAGTCCATGCAGTAGCAAGTGAACTGCTCCACCGTTTCGTATGCCGACATCAGTCTTGTGATTCAATGTCACAACTCGACAACTGTAGACTACTGGATGTTTCGATCCAAGGGAGATAATCAGGATCCAGGCACTTTTGAAGTTTCAACATTACTGCGCGGACCGGATCCCTTCAGTATTAAGCATTATTGTACCATCTTACTATTTTCGAGCATGGTATCTTGATTTAAACAGTATATTTATTTCACCAGGAAACAGGGATCGGCGAACAGGCAGAGCCTATTTGAACGCCTCTCCCAACAGACATATTACACATACATGTACAATTACAAGATGACAGACAACAGTGAATAGAATAAGAAACAGTTACAAACACAATAATTAACATGCAGCTGCATGGTATCTTAAAAGAGATATCTCAAAATAGCCCAAGAAACAGAACAGAATTAGCATTCGTTCCTAATTATAAAATCTGAAGTATGTTTCATAGCTCATGCCAAAGTGTCAAAGAGATTGGTCTTCGATTCCAGTACCCAATGATGACACGTGCAAAAAAAATAAATAAAAAAAATACTACAAAACAAAGGCGAAGGATCCTCGGTACATGTACATTCACTTTCAGACTAACTTTGCTCATTTCTGTTGTATTATAACAACCGACATAAGTAAAGTTTCTAGAAATCTTGAAACTTATTATCATATCTTGGTGTTTTTCAGTGGCCTTTTTCAATCTTTTTCACGCAGATTCGAAATTCTGTAAACAAAATTACAAATCAATTGTCTGTTCTTAGTAACAATGGACAAAAAGATCCTCTAGTCATTAGCTTACAATTATCGGACAATGGTGGGCGCCAAGATCCTTCAGGATCTCTCGTCTCTTGTACTATTACAACTGACACAAGTACAGTTTCTAGAAATCTTGAAACTCCTTAAACTTAGAAAGATGATATGTTGGTGTTTTCCAGTGTCCCTTTTTTGATCTTTTTCGCTCAGATTCGAAATTCTGTAAGCAAAATTACAAATCAATCGTTTGTTCTCAGTAACAATGGACAAAAAGATCCTCGTCATTAGCTTACAATTATCGGACAATGGTGGGCACCAAGATCCTTCAGGATCTCTCGTCTTCTTGAGTTCTGCCTCTTTATTGTCAAACCTATTCTCCTGAATGCAACTAGTCTTAGTATTTGATTGGATTGTTGAGAAAATTAGTATACACTCATAGTGTGACCATATGCATGTGACTCCCCAAGATATTTTTCCAGAGTTATGCCCCTTTAGTTTATCACTGAAAATGTAATATCATCAGTACTACATGTACATTATCGTAATCGCAACAAATCTTAGACTTTTTTCTGGATTGTTCAAGGATGACCTTTAAGCAGTGCCAGTTGGCAGGTTGGTCACCAGCAATCTTCAAATTCTAGTTTGAATGGTACAAGTCTTGATGAATGTCCTCGTGTACAGGCGTATACTGAAGACCCTTAGAATCCTGTCAACACATTTTGCATGCCATCTGAACAGGAGTATTCATCTTAATTCCTGAATTTAATAAAGATAACTGCAGATTGAAAGAAAATCACAAATATATAATATACCTGTCCTGTTATTTTCAAGTCAGTGATGTCAGGCTGGTTATGTATTTTTCCATATGGTCTGACCATTATGGCACCATAAACTAACATGACAATCCGCCATTTTCCTCTTGTTACAATTTATGGCAAATTTGTGGATATTTGTACAGCTGGAATCAAAATGGAAGAAGTAGTTCAGATGCTGTGCAAAATTCCCTTGTTGAAATTGGCATCGAAACCCTTATCAAGTGAAATGGGAGACAGCCTTTAATATGTGAGATATGTGGTACAAAGAATACGCATAAACTTACGTTCATCTATTTTCATGAACACTTGCCCTTCATTATAACACTGAAGTTGGGGGACAAAGTATTGACCGCACTATAATTTAGTCACACTGTAGTGAGTGTCCATTAAAGCAGCATTCATATTGCCCTTTGTATTGGGGGGCACAGCAGTGGCCGTGCTATACTGAAACCCACTTTATAAAGAACTGTGTTATGATGAGGGACATAGACATGTATGTATGCATATTGTTGTAAATTCTCTTGAAATGCATTTTATCCAGATTTAATTTTGTTTTCGTTTAATAGGTGGTTGTTGTTGGTAACCCTGCTAACACAAATGCCTTGATTTGTCGGAAATATGCTCCATCTATACCAGCAGAGAATTTCACCTGTTTGACGAGACTAGACCAGAACAGGGCACAGGCCCAGGTAACATCCATTTAGATGTATCTGAGTATTCGAGAAAACAATTCATATAAAGTGAAAAGAAAAACCGTTAAGATTGATATTTGATTTCAATGACTTTAAACAGTGATCCCCAAAATTGAGGTGTTTGAATTTTGATAGAGGGATTGAAATATAATATTAGAGGGGTCACCATATAGATGTTTAGCTAAATTTGCATAGAAATTTATTTAATTTGACCCCTGATCCATTCAAGATATTATCTTATGTGAAGTGATTCCACCAAGCACCATGAAGATCTGTCTTCGTATTTGACATACAAATTTTTGTTGTAGATTGCCAGTCGACTCGGAATCTCGCACAACAAAGTACGTAATTGTATAATCTGGGGGAACCACTCATCGACACAATTCCCGGACGTCCGTCACGCCACAGCTACAGTAGATGGCAAGGACGTCCCTGTGCAAGAGGCCATCCAAGATGATAACTGGATCAAGAATGATTTTATAAAGGTACCACTTTGATGATGATGCCACACTCTTATTCGTGTGGGCAGTTTTCTTGGGGTGGCGTCTGTCCTGCATTTTGCAGCGAAAAAGAATTCCTCATAGATATACCCGGCCCGTCCAATCAAAGAGCTGCATTCTACTTGAAGTATGCCAATAAATACTGTAAGATTATGATGAGACATAAGCTTTTGATTTGTCAGCACCAGATTTTGACCTTTAATCTCCAGTACTGAGTACTGAATACCAATCTCCAATTTTTCATTTTTACCAGTCTCTGATTTTGATGAAAATGCATGCTATTCAACGTGTTTAAGGTATATGAGTGACAACTATATTACAAGCTCTCAGTGCAGTGGTATATACTTGAATTCTAATGGCAGTTGATCATGAGGTGGGATCACTCCTGCTAGGACATTTCCCCACTTTGTAGCAGTCAGCAATGCAAGCATCTCAAGAAGCTAATGAAACACCTTCAAATGAGATTTTGTTAGAAATTGTGTTGAACTTTTTGGAAAATCTGCCATCTTCTGACACGCATGCATCTTCTACAAATGAAAACATGTTGTAGAAAAGACAGAGATATATAAATATATGACGATAATGGACTCGCGCTAATCTAGGTTCACAAATAATGGTGTATCTTGAATGAAAATAAGTGAGCGATTTGAGAAAATATTGAATACTTCAGGTGCTAAACCTAGGAATTATTACTGTCTGAATTTAGTCTTTGATACTTTCTTCCTACCAATCAACAGTCATAAGAATCTAATGTTTATGTAACCCTGGGTTTAGCTGTGTTCATGTGAAACTGTGCTCATCTTGGTTCAATGGTAGGCTCCCACTGATATTAGGGGAGCATATGTAGGATGTAGGAAAAATTGTAACACACATGGAATGGCGTTTCCAAAGGCATATCTCGTGAACAGTTATGATGGTTTCTGTATTGCAGACTGTACAGCAGAGAGGTGGTGCTGTTATCAAGGCGCGTAAGCTCTCCAGCGCCATGTCGGCGGCCAAGGCTACCTGTGACCACATGAGAGATTGGTGGGCTGGCACTGAAGGGGTGAGTCTTTCATGCAGTCTGACATGAAGGTTAGCTATAAACACCTGGCTCCAGGGCTTGTATTCTGCTAATCAATCTAAGCTTGGTTAGGGCTGAGAATGGGACTAATTAATTCAATGAATGGGACTGTCCACAATACATCCCTTGACAGTTTTAAGGGACGCCTGCACGAAGATGGGTACAACAAGAGTTGTCGCCCAAACTTCACAAGATCAACAGCCCACTACCTGTGACTTCGGTACTGAAAGTGGGATTTTTGGGGGCTGTAGATCCATTTGTACAAGCCATCTGAACCAGTGAAGAAGAATAAAAGAGTGATAAAGACATAAAGAATTATTTATTTTTGCATGTTTTGATGCCACCTATGCTTACAACATTACTGTGAGCTAAAGTTACTCGTGGTCTGCATTGCACGATGGGAAGGAAACTTGGCTGATTTCCAATCTGTTCGATAATGTATCCTGATTGGTCCACTCGAAGCAAATAGGCCACATTGTACTGAAGTCACAGGTCTGTCATGCATGAGTGATTTCTATTGTAGCACATTATTCTCACTCTAATTAGCACTGCTTTTATACATATCATTTTCTCATGAACTGAGAGGGTATTTAATAGGTCATTCACCTAAAATCAATTCACCAGCGGGTTGATCTTATTTTATAAGCATATTCAAACTATGCAAAATTCCTTCCCTGAGAGGTCCTCTAAATTTATATTTTCTTTTTATTCTCGAACTAAATTGGAAGTTTTACATGAAAGTTGTACAACTGGAAGCAGTATTTAGAAACTTTTCGGTGTCTTAAAATGCGAACAATAGACCAAGACCAACCAACCACATACCTTCCACTGTGATACATGGCTGCATCTCGGTTTTCTGCAGGCAGCACATATAGTTTCAACGAACTTTATTCTGACTGCTGAACACCCTTATTTCATAGGCTTTTGACTGCTGAACACCCTTATTTCGGACTTTTGACTGTTGAACACTCTTATTTCATGGACTTCTGACTGCTGAACACCCTTATTTCAAAGACTAAATTATGTGCATTTTCTTGAAAATATAGTAATAGTCCTGATATGTGATTTATTTTTTCAGGCAAACTGGGTGTCGATGGGAGTGAAGAGTGATGGAAATCCATACGGTATCCCAGAAGGGCTAGTCTATAGCTTCCCTGTGCGCATCAAGAACCACACCTTCACCATTGTTCCGGGCTTGGACATTAATGACTTTGCCCGGGAGAAGATGGACATTTCCGCCAAAGAGCTCCAAGAGGAACGGGACATGGCCATTGCTGCCTGTGAGGCCTGACTGACCGACAAAGCAAACTTATGAGCCATAGTCAAGCTATATATTATGGACCATATCTTAGCAAATCTAGGTATTCTCCTAAAAATCTCAGTAAATGTGTATTAATAAGTCTAAGATGCGAAAATAAGGACTTGTCCGAAGTAGCAAAATTTCAGCGCCATGATCAGGGAGGTTGTCTGATTTAACAAATAATTGTGCTATTCATTTAAATCTTTGTAAATCTCTGAAAATAGTGCTATATACGTTGTAGTTTCTGGAAAATATTTTATCATGAATAATTATGACATGTAAATTAACCATGATCCCGGTACTGTATATAACAACATGAATTGCAGGCAAGCACCTAAAAGGTGCGTGGACCCCTCAGCCTGTTTTTTTTTAGTCAAGTAGGATCAGGGCTGCATCTAGAGCCAGTTTAGTTTTGGAAAACATATGGGCACCCAAAACTCAAATGAAACAAAAAACGAAAGTGTTGTTGTTGTTCAATTTGAAAGGATTTCTGAAGGAAATACTCCTAGAAAAAGCTTCTGGAAGCCTCAATATCGATCCGATTGCATGGCTGGGTATTGAATTTCATGTTAATAAACCTCTGTTTTGTGATTGATCACAGGCTCTTTGCGCCGAAATTCACTTAAAAAAATTGGACCCTCAATAATGAATTACCAAAAGGAACTGGGAGTTTGGGATCGGAACCTGCAAAAATCCCTGGATACCGTATATAACAGACTTCGGTTTCACGTGAGTGGTGTGCTGGGATTACAGCATGCAAGGAAGTGTAGCTTTATCAGTGGCAATTTATGCATTGCACAAGTGTGATAACAAGTAAACACACTTATTGACACAGGCCCACCCTTATCATTATTTTGGGGGAAGGGGGGGCATAAGCTCCAGGTATGCAAACTGATTCAAAATTGCACACAGTCAGGCTAAAAATGGGCTCTCCTAATCACTCGTTTTACATAATTTCCAAGGTACAGCAACATGTTTGGTGACAAAAATTGAAGCATTATGTTGTACCAGTTAAATGTGTGGACACAAATATGGTTCATGCAAAAGTTTTAGAATAAATCATATGATGTAGAATAGAATGATTTAATAGCAAAATTTAAGAAAAATGTTGTCCTTCATTCAATGAGAATCATGAATGGACCAGGCTTTCGTGTATCAGGGAACCTTCAAAATTCACAACGAAACATGCAACCAAGGGTTCCCGATGGGCATAGATAACAGTGCAAAAGCTAAGCCATCAATAAATTAAAAAATTTAAAAAAATAAAAAATCATGAAATTATCATAGCCATCTGAAAATCTAATCATTTCATCTGTCAACATTCAGGAAGCTCTCACCAAAGTTTGGTCAGGCCCGACTTGATAGATCTGCAGACATTCAGCGGACAAGAACATGTTGATGGGCATAGATAACAGTGCAGAAGCTAAGCCATCAATAAATAATAATTTTTTTTTTTTAAATCATGACATCATCATAGCCATCTGAAAATCTAATCATTTCATCTGTCAACATTCAGGAAGCTCTCACCAAAGTTTGGTCAGGCCCGACTTCATAGATCTGCAGATATTTAGCGGACAAGAAAATGTTGACGGACGGACGCCGGACGGACGGACGCTAGGACGGACGGACGGACGTACGTACATGGCAACGACAAGACCCCACAGCCCTATGGGCTGAGGGGTAATAATATGCAAGATTCCCGAAATCCAACCACCGTGAATGTTTTTTAAATAATGAATAAGGAAGATTGTTTCATCACATTTCTTCAAATGTCCCAAACTCCTTCATTTTTTTCTGGAAGATCTGGCCTGTTGATTTGCTCAGATCAGTTTGTGATGAAAGATTGGTTTTGCTCACCTATATATATTGTATACTGGTACACATCGAAAACAACACATTCACCAGAGTTATGTTAGAATATTCCTTCATGACCAATGTTAATATCATGAAAATACTTTTTCAGTTACTTCAGCCTGTATCCATTAGGGCTGTTCCATTTAAAAAGGTATGGGAGGGGCGGAAGGCAGCTTTGAATTATACCCCACCACCCATAGAAATTTTATTGGCCTTCCAATGTTATAACATGGATTGAAGGGAATTTCCCCCCATGACCCATAGAATAATATATTGAGTGCCTTCCTCCCCTCCGATACCTTTTTAAATGGAACAGCCCTTACTTGCATTTTCCATATGATGACACATAGTCAGGATTTACATGTGTATATATAAAGAATTTATTGCCAACTGGTACTTACCTGTATGATTGCCATATTATTCGTAAAATGGATTCGCGAGATTGAACGTAACTTAAGGAGAACATTCTCCTCGCTCTATGTTGGCAAATTTAAACATGCAATTATAATTTGCCTATGTAGTTCTATCTTTGAGCATAAAATTAATTCAGTCTGACAATCTCCTGTCACATTATATGTACCATAATTTTTGTGCCAAGTCCTCCAGTACATTGTATGTATTCAGGATCAAGTTCGTATTACAGTGTTCGCTTATTTAATTTATACGTTGGTCGTATAGAGGAGGATCTGATTTGGTCTGTAATATATTTATCTACGCAGCAGTTTCAAAAGCATTTGATAAATAGAGGACTATTAGAAATTTAAAAGGAACAGTGCTTTGTAGCCGCAATGTTTAACTTGTCTGTGTGGGTGCTAGCAAATAAAAAAAATGGTGACATCCAGGTCAGAATGTTCTGTGTTTGTGTTACTTGTTGATAGATCATCTAGCATTTGTGCTCTGTCTGTCGGTCTGTCTGTCCATCCATCTTGTCTGCAAGATATCTAGAGAACTACTTATGGAATTTCGTCAAACTTGGATGGAAGCTTCATTGGAATGGCCTCATCTCGTCAGGTTTTGATGTGTATCCATGTGGGCATCCTTGTCCAGTGTCAGCCCATCCATGCATCTACTTGTACTGGGCCGAATTTCACTCAACTTGGATGGAAGTTTCATTGGCATGGCCTCCTTATCTGATTGTCCCCTGACACCCGAAGAGCTAAAGCAAGGGGGACTAGAGTGTTGGGGTCCGTCCAACTATCTTCGTTTCCGAACAATAACTTCTGAAAACCTGAATGGATTCTTTTGAAACTTGGTGTGTGGATACCTTGCCTCAAGATCTTGCTTGTGATTGTTTTTCACCACAATCCATGTACAGGTACTGCCACCTGGGGGCCAAGTTAGTTTCATTTTTAGACCATAGCTTATGAAAAACTGAACGGATTGAAATTTGGTTTGTGCATACCTCACCACACCTCAAGATCTCACTTGGGATTATTTTTTACACAGTAAAACTGACCTTACTGACATGCGTTCGTGGGCTAACACATATAATCAAGTGAAGAAATTAAAACAATAGCGCAGTTCTTCTTGCCACAAGCCCCCACTCAGCATACAATGCTCTTCACTTTGCCAGCCAACTGTAAAGATCGTGCGTCAACAAGCTCCAGTGTTACGGAAAGGATTTATGTTTACAACGAGTGAAAACATCGTCTACAAGACTACAAGCCATAAGATTATGTTTGGAAGTATTCTTGCTAGCATTAACAATAATAACTAGAGCCTAAGGCTTTGGAGGCCGGGTTCTGCCTGATGTACACAAATGTCGAAAATTAATTGTGCGCATGATAATTAAGATTCTTTATTATGTACTGAGCATCCCATTTGGGACAGTACAAAACACAAAAAGTAGAACAAATAAGAAAGTAAACAAACAGGTGTGACGTTTCCATTTCCGCTCCCATAACTCCACTAAGCCAGAGGTCAGTTTTCGCAGCTAAAGTGAGTAGATTGAGTCGAGCCGCTTGTTCCACGTGCGATCAGCAGTTTCAAAAGCATGATCTGATCTCATTCTGGCTGGGAAATCTTATCAGTTTATCGCATATTTTCATGGAATGTTTATGAAGAAAAAGACAAATATATACCACTATAATTTGGTGAGTATCTGTTAGTTTGGCATTTATTTATTTCGTTTTCTTTTTACACTCGAGTTGTCGTGTAAATGACCCGGGAACATAAAAATTTTCTGTCACAATTATGCATTTACATCCGCCAAATAATACATTCATATATATGGGTATAGCAACGGCAAATGAATAAATTTACTAACCAATCACAGGCCCTAAAATTTGAAAAGTTTGCTTAACCTGAAAATAGGTAACCTGTAGTTTGTTCCCCCATTTCTGAACTGCATATGCAAATAGGTTTACGCAGATAGGCTATGCTAAATGAGTTTTGTTGTGGCCAGGCATTGGTTTTTCACTGGAGTTCATTCAATAAAATTTGCTGTTGCTATCTACGCCGACATTTTGATTTTGTATGTAATAATAATCTCGTTCCCATAGCCGGCCCTAATCAAGCCACTCCCAGCGGCTTCCTGTGACATTGCTAATGCCGCTGGCCAAAAAAAACTCATTACTCGGTGACCAATTTTTGTCATTACCACGTGTTGCGTAAAGAGTCCAATTTTGTGTGACTGGCAGACTTCTATCATTGGAATTGTGACCTCTATTTCTGAAATATTATCTCAAATTAAATTCCCATATACACGTTTTAATCTGAAAATTGTACAACGTAAAGTTTCTCTACCATTCACTTTCGTTTTCGGCTCTACGTATCACACACGTTCGGGGCTGCATGGTATTGCGTCTTTGTTAGGGCCCCATGACCAGAACACACATTGCAGTCAGGTGAGTGAAAGTTGAGAGATTTTACCCTATTCATATAATCCCACAGAGCACTATATACTACGGTGGCCCGTTAGGGCCATTGTCGTTTTCTTTTGATTTCCTATGTTTTTCTTCTATTTCCGAAGAAACCAACTTAATTTTCTACATTTTCTTTGTATTTTCCAAGAAATCAACTGAATTTTCAGCGAATTCATAGCAATATTCTGCGAATTTTCCGTGTTCAACGACGTAAAAACAGAGACAAAGTCGAAGAAAAACCTATGAAATTCTTGAAAAACACCAAATATAATTTCCTCCGCGGATATAATATTTCCTCCGCGGATATAATATTTCCTCCGCGGATATAATCATTTCCTCCGCGGATATAATATTTCCTCCGCGGATATAACATTTCCTCCGCGGATATAATATTTCCTCCGCGGATATAATATTTCCTCCGCGGATTTCCTCTATAATATTTCCTCCGCGGATATAATCATTTCCTCCGCGGATATAATCATTTCCTCCGCGGATATAATATTTCCTCCGCGGATATAATCATTTCCTCCGCGGATATAATATTTCCTTCGCGGATATAATATTTCGGATATAATATTTCCTCCGGATATAATCATTTCCTCCGCGGATATAATATTTCCTCCGCGGATATAATCATTTCCTCCGCGGATATAATATTTCCTCCGCGGATATAATATTTCCTCCGCGGATATAATCATTTCCTCCGCGGATATAATATTCTCCGCGGATATAATATTTCTCCGCGGATATAATATCATCCTCCGCGGATATAATATTTCCTCCGCGGATATAATATTTCCTCCGCGGATATAATATTTCCTCCGCGGATATAATATTTCCTCAACGGATATAATATTTCCTCCGCGGATATAATCATTTCCTCCGCGGATATAATATTTCCTCCGCGGATATAATCATTTCTCCGCGGATATAATATTCCCTCCGCGGATATAATATTCCCTCCGCGGATATAATCATTTCCTCCGCGGATATAATATTTCCTCCGCGGATATAATATTTCCTCCGCGGATATAATCATTTCCTCCGCGGATATAATATTTCCTCCGCGGATATAATCATTTCCTCCGGGGATATAATATTTCCTCCGCGGATATAATATTTCCTCCGCGGATATAATCATTTCCTCCGCGGATATATTATTTCCTCCGCGGATATAATATTTCCTCCGCGGATATAATCATTTCCTCCGCGGATATAATATTTCCTCCGCGGATATAATATTTCCTCCGCGGATATAATCATTTCCTCCGCTGATATTTCCTCCGCGGGTTGGCAATCATTTCCTCCAAGGATATACATTTCCTCCTAAGGATATAATATTTCCCCCGCGGATATAATATTTCCTCCGCGGATATAATATTTCCTCCGCGGATATAATCATTTCCTCCGCGGATATAATATTTCCTCCGCGGATATAATCATTTCCTCCGCGGATATAATATTCCGCGGATATAATATTTCCTCCGCGGATATAATCATTTCCTCCGCGGATATAATATTTCCTCCGCGGATATAATATTTCCTCCGCGGATATAATCATTTCCTCCGCGGATATAATATTTCCTCCGCGGATATAATATTTCCCTCCGCGGATGTAATATTTCCTCCGCGGATATAATATTTCCTCCGCAGATATAATCATTTCCTCCGCGGATATAATATTTCTTCCGCGGATATAATATTTCCTCCGCGGATATAATCATTTCCTCCGCGGATATAATATTTCCTCCGCGGATATAATATTTCCTCCGCGGATATAATCATTTCCTCCGCGGATATAATCATTTCCACCGCGGATATAATATTTCCTCCGCGGATATAATATTTCCCCCGCGGATATAATCATTCCCTCCGCGGATATAATATTTCCTCCGCGGATATAATATTTCCTCCGCGGATATAATCATTTCCTCCGCGGATATAATATTTCCTCCGCGGATATAATATTTCCTCCGCGGATATAATCATTTCCTCCGCGGATATAATATTTCCTCCGCGGATATAATCATTTCCTCTGCGGATATAATATTTCCTCCGCGGATATAATATTTCCTCCGCGGATATAATCATTTCCTCCGCGGATATATTTCCTCCGCGGATATAATATTTCCTCCGCGGATATAATCATTTCCTCCGCGGATATAATATTTCCTCCGCGGATATAATATTTCCTCCGCGGATATAATCATTTCCTCCGCGGATATAATATTTCCTCCGCGGATATAACCATTTCCTCCGCGGATATAATATTTCTTCCGCGGATATAATATTTCCTCCGCGGATATAGCCATTTCCTCCGCGGATATAATATTTCTTCCGCGGATATAATATTTCCTCCGCGGATATAACCATTTCCTCCGCGGATATAATATTTCTTCCGCGGATATAATATTTCCTCCGCGGATATAATATTTCCTCCGCGGATATAATCATTTCCTCCGCGGATATAATATTTCCTCCGCGGATATAATATTTCCTCCGCGGATATAGTCATTTCCTCCGCGGATATAATATTTCCTCCGCGGATATAATCATTTCCTCCGCGGATATAATATTTCCTCCGCGGATATAATATTTCCTCCGCGAATATAATATTTCCTCCGCGAATATAATCATTTCCTCCGCGGATATAATATTTCCTCCGCGGATATAATATTTCCTCCGCGGATATAATATTTCCTCCGTGGATATAATCATTTCCTCCGCGGATATAATATTTCCTCCGCGGATATAATATTTCCTCCGCGGATATAATCATTTCCTCCGCGGATATAATATTTCCTCCGCGGATATAATCATTTCCTCCGCGGATATATTATTTCCTCCGCGGATATAATATTTCCTCCGCGGATATAATCATTTCCTCCGCGGATATAATATTTCCTCCGCGGATATAATATTTCCTCCGCGGATATAATATTTTCTCCGCGGATATAATATTTCCTCCGCGGATATAATTAATTTCCTTCCGCGGAGGAAATTCACGTGACTTGAGTACTAGAAAGGCGGCAAATTCATTAGCATTTTTGAGGCTGAGGAGTGAGGCTGATGTGCAGGTGGCGTCACGATGGCGTCACTATGACGTCACATCCGGTGACATCCGGATCAAAGGTCACATCCGGTCACGTGACAACTGGATCAATTCCTGTGACGTCACGATGGCGTCATTATGACGTCACATCCGGTGACATCCGGGTCAAAGGTCACATCCGGTCACGTGGCATCCGGTAACATCCGGGTCACTTCCTGTGACGTCGCTTCCGGTCAGCTGGCGGCCTAGCAAGAGTTATCTGCCCCTACCTAAGACCCCAGTGACTTCCAATGTTAATCTCATGCAGGTATGGGAAAGGGGGCTTGAAGATATCTTTGAACGCCACTATGAGATTCGCCCCCGTTTTCGTCCGGATGGGTACCACCCACGCATACTTCGATAGGATATCGATGCACGTCAAGATATACTGATTCCCATCGTTGTGTTTGGCGAAGGCGCTCATATCGACCAAATCCGCTTGCCACTGGGCATCTATTCCTCCCACGATGACCCGGTTCCGTAGAAAATGGCGACGGACAGATCGATGTAACTATTTTGAGAGTAGTTAATTACGAATCCGGGATGAAATTTTACATAAAGCGCGTTAAATTAGGATCTGTCTATTCACGCTTGGGTTAAATTGATTTTTAATGAATTTAATTATTTAATAATTAAGGTAAAATTTATTTTCAAAATCTGACCTCGGATTCGTGATCTGCGTTATCCATATTACTTTATGACGAAGTTTAGAGTAATTCGGAACAGTGGAATTGGGTGCTGCCCATTGACGCCTGGGTTAAATTGATTTCTAATAAAATTAATTATTTAATAATTAAGATAAAGTAGATTTTACAATCTGACCTCGGATTCGTCATCTACGTCCTCGACAATACTTTAGGAAGAAGTTTAATGTAATTCGGAACAGTGGAATTGGGTCTGTCCATTGAAGCCTGGGTTAAATTGATTTTTTACATGCAAATTCTACATGTAACGCCGACCCCTAGCATGTTGTGACCGCGAGTTTGCGACACCCATTGCACACACAAATATGGGTCGCACCTCTATGGATAGCTGAGACAGTGAAGTTGTGAACAGAGGTATGGGTTTATGTTTTCCAACTCAAATCTCGCAAGCCAGGGTCAAAATGTAAATGTCATATCGGTGCACAAAGGGGAACCGATAATAGAATTAACAGCCTGATTGTTGCGGAGTGTCCTTGGTCACCCTTATTTTGTATCCAAGCGTGCGATACACCAAATGAAAGCCCATCGCTTAGTCTTTTATTTAATATTTTTTTGATGTTCAACAATGTTGACCAGCAGAAGGCTGTCCATTTTTCTACATGGGGTATATTTAGCAATACAGTGACAAATTCTACATGTAACGCCGACCCCTAGCATGTTGTGACCGCGAGTTTGCGACACCCATTGCACACACAACTATGGGTCGCACCTCTATGGATAGCTGAGGAAATGTAGTTGTGCATAGAGGTACGGGTTTATGTTTTCCAAGTAAAATCTCGCAAGCCAAGGTCAAAAGTTAATTTTTGAACTCATTTTGATACTTTTTCGGTCGAAATTTTTTGGGTCACCGATTCCTTTCAAATTTGGTGAGCTGATAGTACTCACCTAGCTGATTACGAATCTGCAATCAGAATTGACGTAGGTCTCTAAGTTTTTTTTTAAAAGAATTTTTGAAATACTGAAAATTTGCCATCTACCTTGGGGCTGAAATGGTCTGAAAAATTCGACTTTCACCGATTAACCTCAAACTTCGCACTAAAGTATACTGGAGGTCGTAGGTCACGAATATGATGTCAGATTTGACCTTGACCTTGACCTTCATATTAAAATGGCGACCTTGACCTATTGATATGTCATGACCCCATGATCTCTGCGTTGACCCATGACATCGAACTTGACCTTTGGCCTTGGGTTTAAAAATGCGATGGTACAATTGGAATGCACTATCGCAAATTTTATCTTGAGGTCAGAGGTCAAGGTCAAGGTCATGGGTCAACTCAAAGGTCATGGGGTCATCACATATCAAAAGGTCAAGGTCATCCGACATTATCTTCTGACCTTGCGCTAAGGTCAAAGTCATACCCAAATTTTCAAATCGAGATTTTGATATGAAGGTCAAGGTGTGATGACCCCGTGACCTTTGAGTTGACCCATGACTTTGACCTTGACCTCTGACCTCAAGATAAAATTTGCGATAGTGCATTTCAATTGTACCATCGCATTTTTAAACCCAAGGCCAAAGATCAAGTTCAATATCATGGGTCAACGCAGAGGTCATGGGGTCATGACATATCAAAAGGTCAAGGTCGTCTGACAATATCTTGTTACCTTGCGCCAAGGTCAAAGTCATACCCAAATTTTCGAATCGCCATTTTAATATGAAGGTCAAGGTCAAGGTCAAATCTGACATCATATTCGTGACCTACGACCTCCAGTATACTTTAGTGCGAAGTTTGAGGTTAATCGGTGAAGATCGAATTTTTCAGACCATTTCAGCCCCAAGGTATAAGGATGAAAATGTTGTTTCACCGATTCCTTCCAAATTTGGTGTGGCAAGAGTATGAGTCTAGCTGATAACGAAACTGCGGTCGGAATCGATCTAGGGCCCTAAGTTTTTTTTTTACTGATTTTTGAATATTCCAATACTTAACCTAGGCTTCAATGGACACTTTTTTTGTATCAAAGCAATCCAAATTTTGACCTCGGATTCGTGATCAGGGACCACGAAAACCTATATACACATAATTTGAGGTCATTCGGTGAAGGTTGAAACTTGACCTCCAAAACACCTAAGGACCCTTAGCGAAATTTTGGTCAGAATTTTTGCTGTCACCGATTGACCTTAAACTTTGCCCTAAACCTATATCGGGGTCAGAGGTCACGAATCTGAGGTCAGTTTTGACCTTGACCTTGACCTTCATATCAAAATCTCGATTTGAAAATTTGGGTATGACTTTGACCTTAGCGCAAGGTCACAAGATAATGTCGGATGACCTTGACCTTTTGATATGTGATGACCCCGTGACCTTTGAGTTGACCCATGACCTTGACCTTGACCTCTGACCTCAAGATAAATTTTGCGATAGTGCATTCCAATTGTACCATCGCATTTTTAAACCCAAGGCCAAAGGTCAAGTTCGATGTCATGGGTCAACGCAGAGATCATGGGGTCATGACATATCAAAAGGTCAAGGTCGT
>JAVTVY010017585.1:0-59090 GCA_036873755.1 Hanleya hanleyi
AAGGCAGGTTCAGGCTGGTGAGGCTCAGGCAAGTAGCTCCTGTCGTCAGAGTGGTTCAGGCTGGTGAGGTAGGCTGGTCAGGCAGGCTGGTGAGATAGCTCCGTTCGGCAGGCCAATGAATGCAGCAATACCCCTAAAATTTCCACTTTTATACGTTTTGTCGTGACATTCGGGTCTTTTCGGTAACCTCCGTGTGTCTTCGGTCACCCCCGTGCGTTTTCGGTCACCTCCGTGACTCTTCGGTGATGACATTCGGGTCTTTTCGGTGACCTCCGTGTCTTTTCGGTCACCTCCGTGACTCTTCGGTGATGACATTCGGGTCTTTTCGGTGACCGCCGTGTGTCTTCGGTCACCTCCGTGTCTTTTCGGTCACCTCCGTAACTCTTCGTTGATGACATTCGGGTGTTTTCGGTGACCGCCGTGTGTCTTCGGTAACCTCCGTGCGTTTTCGGTGACCTCCGTAACTCTTCGGTGATGACATTCGGGTCTTTTCGGTGATCTCCGTGTCTCTTCGCACACCTCCGTCACATCTTTCGGTCACCTCCGTCACATATTCATCGAAAAGACACGGACCTGACCGAAGAGACACGGAGGTGAACGACATTGTGGGAAAAACCCCAGTACATGTTCCTCTCACCGAAAAGACACGGAGATGAACGACATTGAGTCCCCACAGACAGGTCAGTACATATCCTATCATGTTCACAGGTCACGCCCCATTCACCCAGACCGGAAGTGACGTCATACAGTTCACAGGCCACGCTCCATTCACCCAGACCGGAAGTGACGTCATACGGGACTGGTGGCGCCCCCTGGCGAAAAAAGGGGAACCAAGAGTTACCTCCCTGGAAAATAAGGCTCGAAATCACGGCTCCCTACTACTGATGACCCATATGGTTACATGTTGGAGCTTTGTAGAAGATTGAAGTATCCCTGTCTAAATAATATGAAATAAATAAAATTTAAAGTAGGCCGAACATACCGTATACTTT
Organism: Hanleya hanleyi; assembly: GCA_036873755.1. Lineage (NCBI taxonomy): Eukaryota > Metazoa > Mollusca > Polyplacophora > Lepidopleurida > Hanleyidae > Hanleya > Hanleya hanleyi. Next base: position 993 of record JAVTVY010017585.1, read on the forward strand.
ACGATAGGCCCACTTTAAATTTGATTTATTAGTTATCATGTTATAGTGTGGTATGATATCATATGCAATAGATACATGGAAGTCGTGCCCACAATACAAACAAGGCCAACAAGCAATTAGAAAAAACATGAGAGCCAGTGAGGAGCACTCGCTCTGACACATGAATAACAAGAGGACTAAAGCATACTTTATTCTGCAATGGCAATTAATGAGACAACTGAAGGATACTTTCACTTGCTTTAACAATATGATAAGACAGAAGGATATACTTTCACTTGCATTAACAATATGAGAGGACTGAAGGATACTATAAATTATATACCAGTCGATGCATGGGAATACACGGTGGTCATGGTGGTATTGAAAAGCCTTTTTCCCCTGCCTTTTCATGAATACACATAATCAGCAAGGCAAAAGTAAGAAAGGCATAATCAAGGTTGGATAACATTCCCACTGCATACTCTATCGGTTCACATGCAGGTATTGTCTGTCAGTGTTACACAAGAACCCTTCAATCGATATGCCAACTGGTCAAGTGTGATTTCGGAACAGCCTTGTATTAGGCAAGACAGGGTAATTAATTAGTCAATCAAAACAATACAATTCCCACTGAAATATGATAATTTCAATTACATTTACAATAAGGGAGGACTGACATACTTTCAGCTGCAGTATATAAGAGGGCTGAAGGATACTTTCACTCGCATTCATAGCACAGGAATAAGCAGGATAATTGCAACAATAAGAGAGGACTGGAGGATATATACTTTCACTTTTACTTCTAAGAGAGCTGTACGAATATTAATTATCATAATTTGGCTGACGGATGAATTTTTTTGTCTACCATGTACCTTCATATCATCAAAAAATGGTGTCAACAAGACTCACAGATGTTTTTTTTTAAATAATCCATGTGTCTAAGTAAATTGTGGTAAACTAAATGATATCAATCATTTCTTCTGTGTACCCATCCTCGCTGAAACCAGGGGTACACATATAAGTTACCCATCAGTGGAAACATTGTGACCAGCATACGATATGGTACCATAGTGGTGACTATGTATACATCTTCACCATAACGGTACCATATGATATCGGTCCCAGAATGGTTGTCGATGGTTGTGTGTCTGCTCCGATCGATACCGCAATGGTACCATTACGGTGAAGATATATTCACCACTATGGTACCATACCGCTCTGGACACAATGTTTTCACTGGCGGGGAACTTAAAGGTGTGTATCTCTATCCTAGATAGCCCTAGTACACATGGGAATGGTTCATGAGAAATGCGACTATTTTTCGGCCAATCATCAAAGCAACAATTTACATTCTATGTATATTGACCATTCAGATCACTTCCTTACCACGACCATGGCGATCATGACAACAGATTCAAAAAACCCACAGTTGCTTGGCTTGAAGAATATTTGTTGGTAGGCCTATATGAATATTTACATAATCAATAAATTATGAAAATTAAGAAATGTAAAGGGAAAATATTTAAAACAAATATCAATCTTGGTAAACCAATATGGTAAATCAGGGGAATACCATCTAGACGTAACGCTATGAAAACTTCATGCGAAATGTTTGCCGATATTCTACGAGATCCCATAATAAGCCAGTCACGACAATTGTTACCGTTTCTCTCTGACATGATTGACGTTTAGTTCATGGAGATTAACATAATCGCACAGCACAATCCTTTGATATTTTCTTCCTCCTAACATAGCCAGACTTTTCGACGGGAGTAAACTCTTTGATCTTTACGGTTGACCACACACACTGTCTGGAAATGATTCCATGTATGGATACTGTTTCAGGATAATTTTTATATATTAGACTCCATGCTACCATGTGTAATTACTGTGGGCGTGATTTTGAAATTGTTTCACCAAGCTAGCCACCTGATTGGCTAACAAATGTAGTTACAAATTCGCACAGGATTTATATAGGGCTGAATTCAGATACAATATTCCATGATATGATATCTGAGTTTACTGAGATTGTACCAAATACATGCTGTGAAAAAAGCTAACTGTTGTTTCGTTGATATAATTTGTTCTATATACTACTAAATTTAGGTCAGTGGTCATGGATTACGTCATCTTAATTGTGGACTCAGATGACTTTCCATGCTGAGATCTATTCCATGACTTGCACAAAATTCAAGTCAATCCTTTAACAATGAGCTGCACCGATAGTGCCCGCATGTGCTTTCACATAGTGGTTCATTCATTGACTCTCTTCTCTTTCTCTGTAACATGGGGCAGGGGTTTAACTATTGATCACTGGAGTAAATATGATACATAGGCTATTCATCAAATTATCTTGCATTGTATTCTATAAAAGGGAACTTGGCAACTTCAGATAAAAAAATAGTCCAGTTATCATCAATTAAAAATATTTTCTAGGCTAAAGACAGATGGAGCGAACTGTGTCCCACTGCACCTGCTGGTGCCATCTGCACAGCTGAGCTCTTTGTCAAAGGATTAACCTGAATATGCGGCAAGTGGGGGATTGTCGGTACATAAAGTCGGATGAAAACTATTTTTTTTAATTTGGTGGGTGGTGGTGATAAAAAATGTCTAGTCTTAATGAGCATAAAAGTAAACAGTCACTAAATTGGTAGGCCTGATTTTTCGTATTATTTAGAGAATATGACATTTTTTTTCAGCATGAATTATCTTCAATTCTGTCATTTTATAGCTGTCAGTTGCAATATTTCAGATATATATATGTTACCCCTACATATCCATATTAATCTTGCAATATTCGATGGAAATAACAAAATAGTAACTGTGTGAAAAATCGGGTCAACACGTGAACCCCACATCGGGAGCCTCAGCTCGACCGCTCAGGCTGAAAACATGAAAGGGACAGCGTGATTTTCACCAGAAAGTTTGATCAAAATAGTTCTGAAGTTTAAGCTCAACTGGGCTGAAGACGTGATTACGAGAAAGTCTGAAGTATATGACACACGAAACGACCAAAACAGCCGAGTAGTATGAAATACCGGTACAAAGAAAGATCTGTATTCTTGGGATCATCCCCAGAGGAAATCTCCGCTGTGTTGCAAGTCGCACATGTCATGTTTTTGTTGTTGTTGTTGCAAATGCTCGCGTGTAACGTCTGCACGAGAAGACCCAGCGTTTCGTTGGAGCACATAATACGTTTTTGCTGTTGAAAATTTTCAAAGACAAACTACCGGGGAGGGTAAATTGTAGAATTTACAGTTTTATTTTTGTCGGGAATAGCCGAGGTGTGCCGAAATCCTCCATGGGAGCAATGGCGGCAATCTAGCCCCAGAACTCACTTTAGCTGCGAAAACTGACCTCTGGCCTAGTGGATTTCTGGGAGCAGAAACGGAAACGTCGCACTTGTTTGTTTACTTTCTTATTTATTCTACTTTTTATATGTTTTGTACTCTGTCCCAAATGGGATGCTCAGTGCAATAAAGAATCTTATCTTATCATGCACACAATTAATTTTCGGCGGAACCAATCTCGCATTCGTCTATTTCCGTATTGGCGGAAATTAGCCCAGTTGCTGAGTTCTGGTGATAGATTGCTATTATTCAACTAAACATAGAAATAGTTTGTATAATTTGAATGAGTTATGTTCGTTTGGTTAAAATTAACTGAATTTCACAATAAAATGCACCCGGATCTCTCGATTATCAAAGGCACTATTTCTTAGCCGGCTCACTGCGTGATCGTCATACGCTCCCCACCAGTGGGGATTTGTGCGTTCTATGTGAGAGGCTTGTTCCGCCAATACGGAAATAGCCGAACGTGAGATTGCAATGGCGGCCTCCAGACCTTAGCAACTCCTGAACGACAAGCTCCGCCCCCAAACGAAAAAGTGATGCGAACGGTATGGTTGTCTTGTTGTTGTTGTTGTTGTGTTTTCACCAATATAGGCCAAACTACTGGCCCCTGCGGTGCCAGTTTGTTCGGCCTTATAACCATGATTTGTTATAAAATATCGCAGAAGTCAGTATCAAACTGTACTTCGTAGGTCCTGTGACGTTAGTCACACTGCCATGTGTTCAGGTACTCACATGAGATAACTAAGTTCCATGACAAAGTTACAAAAACTCTTTGTTGTGATGGTGTTAGAAATTAGATACTGTCACAAGTACGACAATGAGAAAGTGCAATAACAACTACTAATGACACAATTGTCGTAATTGCGTCATTAGTGGTCGACTCTGCAACCAGTACTGTCGCAATTGCAGCAATAGCGGTTGACTGCATGGAGTCGTATGCTAATGACACACTTGCGATATTGGCTGGCGACACAATAACAGCTAATGTCGCAATTGCGACACTTGTGTCATTAGCTGTTGCTACACACCAGCCACGTTTTTCCATGGTGTAAATCAGAGTGGCTTGGGTAGCAGTGGGTGTCTTCGTCGATGTTGTTGTTGTGATTATGTGATTATATATATTTTATTTTTCAAGAATATAATTATTTCCCACCTTTTCATACACTACAATGACAGTGGATGTCATAAAAATGCTTTCTATACGATCTACATCGATCTACATACCCCTCCTCTACTAGATCTACATCTAAATGACAAGTGATGCAACTATAATGTTAATCTGCTAAGACCTGAATGGTTACACTTCTCACTTGTGTAGTATAAAATATGTTGTTGAACATGTATGTGTATCAGTCCTAACGATGCCATATGTCGAAATATTGATCAAATTATGGCCTTTCTGTCGTTATTCGGAGTAACAATACTTCTTTACTATATAATGTTAAAGCCGTATACCGACTTTCGCCAATAATCTCGATACGAGGGAATTCGGGTGTCTGCAGACAATCAACAGTAAAGAGACGAGCGGGCGTGGACTATGGTGAAAACTCAACGGGCGTGGAGAATGGCATGGGTAAGTTCTTCTGCATTCGAAGCGGATTGGGCTCGATTGCAAATGTCTTTGGAAGAATTTGCTGGACATATCGCGGAGAATGTATTACCGCGTATCGGGATTTGTGGCGAATTCTTTAACTTTATAGTTGCATCACTTGTCATGTAGCTGTAGATCTAGTAGAAGAGAGGTATGTACTACATCACCCCCTACATCCGACCCTCAGCAGCCGGTGAAACGACGTGGTCAGCCGATGAGGCTATTTTCGCAACACAGGTGAGATGGTGTTAGAAATTTGAATTTCTTTCACATTTCTTCTGAGGTTATGGGCAATATTAATGGATATTCATTCATGGGAAATAACAGTCGTCATTTCAATCGTTCGTTTACATAGCAGAACGCCTTGTACTTAAAGATATCGTACGAACACGCGGAGCGATGCTGTTTTCTAGCGAAGTTTCGTTTTCAAACTGTTCTTATCGCTAATTACTGACACTTATCGATACATATTATCATGCGTAATTATTCCCTATTCAATACTCTTTGTATTTCACCCAAACTTCGATGGATTTAATTGACGTAAGCATTCAAGTCGCCACATGAACAGGTACAATGAAAGCGTACCTGAGATACAACACATATCACGAATCGTTAGATTCTTGGTATGTGCTTTAGAATAGGTTAGCCGGAAGACTATACAGTGAAGTCATGTGTCTCTGCCAGTATGTCGGCACCTCTTCCCACTTCCCTTATATGTGTTGTAATTTTTACCTGTATATGGCGAGATTCTGCTGGTAGACGTTTCGTCCCCGAGGCCCGCCCCATGTACAAACCTTTTGGTCTTTGATATATCTTGGCATTTGTGGGAAGTTGATGCTGGGTTAACATCGGGCCTTACAGACTAGTCTTTTGTGTTAAATGCCGTCATTTGTATCCGACGACGACACAGCTCACCAATCTCCAGTGTACGAGTTGTCACAGCGAAACAGCTCACCAATTACAAATATACGATCGAGTTGTCAGGGCATTTCCATCATAGCTCTCTAGATTTGTATCTAATACCGCTTATGCCGGTGCGAGGGGCCGTGTGGTCATATCATCCAAGTTGCCACATGAACAGATACAATAAAAGCGTACCTGAGATACAACACATATCACGAATCGTTAGATTCTTGGTATGTGCTTTAAAATAGGTTAACCGGAAGACAATACTGTGAATTCATGTGGCTCTGCTAGTATGTCGGCACCTCTTCCCACTTCCCTTATATGTGTTGTAATTGATATTAATTAAAAAGTCACACCGTGTGCTTACACCGCACTTTTCTTGATGCTGTTCACCGTAGCCTGGATAGATGCATATTGTCAAGGTATTGTAGTCTATTATTAGACATTGTGGATGTTTCTAGAATATAGAGCTGACGCAAGCTTGTTTACGTATTATTATGTGGGTCAGCTTTTTGGAGCTTTCTGGAAGGCTGTTGTAAATTGTGTCTAGGTCAGATGATGCGGTAACGCTATGTATTCTAGAAGCTTCTTGATTGGATAGAATGACCTGGAATGCCTCATAGAGTATAAATAGCGCATTCAGTCAGTCATTCAGGAGGGAATTCAAACTGGCTTTTATGTGGGTCTGTTATGCTGTGTTACCTTTGCCTGTAAATACGGACTGCTGGGTTACTTACTCTTGTGTGTTGACTGTTGACTGTTGCATGGTCTACGCTATTTGTTGACACCATCGGATATTGGACATTGACTGGGACTTTGCATAACTGAGCAGTGTTGGATTACCATTATACAGAAGAGTGATTTGTGCGCGTCAAGAAAGACTGTACAGTGCACATCGGTATAGCATTGAAAAATAAGACTATATTTCACACATGTATTTGTTGTATTAACCTTACTTAAATTGTATATGATTTTAGTATTGTAAATAAATATTTGATTGTTAATCCTTGACTTCACACATCTTTCTGTTACGTTTTGTTGACGTAACACAAATTGGGGGCCAAGCTGGGAAAGTTTGTTTACATTATTGATCAGCTGGCAGCTTTTCTAAATTGATACAGCTTTACAACATTGTCTAAATTGTGAAGTCAAGGAGTACACTATCATCATGTCATTTGACCCAGCACAGCTTGCCTTAGAGCCTAGTCAAGAGGAATTTAACGAACTACGCAAAGAGAATTTGTTCGCGCTGTGTAAAATCCTACAAATTAAGTTAAAACATCTTGAGAAAGCAAGAAATTAAGAAGCTCATTATTAAACATTTTGTTAGCAGACAACTTTGGGACGAAAGTGATTTTGGTTTAACTGAGGAAACAGCTGATGATTTGGAAAGAAGGAAATTGGAATTGCAACATCAGCTGGAATTAAAGAAATTAGAATTAGAGAGAGAAAGGGAAGAAAGACAGTTTCATTTAGTGAGAGAAAAATTAAAGAAAGAAAGAGACATAGAATTAGAGAGAGAAAAGTTAGAAAAAGAGGAAATATTAGAGAGAGAAAAGTTAGAAAAAGAGGAAAGAGAGAAAGAGAAAGAAAGACAGTTTCAATTGGAAATGAAGCATATGGATACAAGCGTCTAGTCCGCCATTCATAATTCAGCCGTCGTCCATTACAGTCGCAAACAAGTAGTTCTCCTGCACATGCACCTGTACAATCACAATCAAAATTTGATGCGGCTCGTCAAATACGTCTCGTTCCACCATTTCAGGAAAAAGAAGTTGATAAATATTTTCTGCATTTTGAGAAAATTGCTAAAAAATTTAAACTGGCCAAAAGAAAATTGGAGTTTACTTCTTCAAAGTGTTTTGATCGGAAAGGCAAGGGACACTTATACTCGATTGACGGTAGAGCAAGCACCAAATTATGATACAGTGAAGGATTTAATTGTTAACGGTTATGAATTAATTCCTGAAGCCTATAGACAAAAGTTTCGTAGTTGTGAAAAAGAAAACTCTCAGACTCATGTAGAATTTGCTCATTCAAAAGTTCATTCCAGTCTAATCTCTCAGGTAACACACCCAGTTCTATCTCAGGGCCTAAAACTTTTAACCCCAGTTACAAAGGTCAAAGGTCAAACACGAAGTCTCAGTCACCCACCTTTAACACTCAAAATAAGTCTCCCGTTTGCAATTATTGTAAGAAGGAAGGCCACTTAGTGGCTAATTGTTTTAAATTGAAAAGAAAACAAGATCAATTACAAGCGTCTGGTCCTTCCTTCATAATTCAGCCGTCGTCCATTAGAGAATATCCGCGTCCATAATCCAAATTCATAATTCAGCCGTCGTCCATTAGAGAATATCCGCGTTCATAATCCAAATTACAACACATATAAGGGAACTGGGAAGAGGGGCCGACATACTGACAGAGCCACATGACTTCACAGTATAGTCTTCCGGTTAACCTATTCTAAAGCACATACCAAGAATGTAATGATTCGTGATATGTGTTGTACATGTATCTCAGGTACGCTTTTATTGTACCTGTTCATGTGGCAACTTGAATGATATGACCACACGGCCCCTAGCACCGGCAAAAGCGGTAATAGATACAAATCTAGAGCTATGATGGAAATGTTCGGACAACCCGTATATTGGTAATTGGTGAGCTGTTTCGCTGTGACAACTCGTACACTGGGGATTGGTGAGCTGTATCGTCGTCAGATGAAAATGACGGCATTTAACACAAAAGACTATTCTGTAAGGCCCGATGTCGACCCAGCATCAACTTCCCACAAATGCCAACATATATCAAGGACCAAAAGGTCTGTACAGGGGGCGGGCCTCGGGGACGAAACGTCCACCAGCAGAATCTCGCCATATACAGGTAAAAATTACAACACATATAAGGGAAGTGGGAAGAGGTGTCGACATACTGACAGAGCCACATGACTTCACAGTATAGTCTTCCGGTTAACCTATTTTAAAGCACATACCAAGAATCTAATGATTCGTGATATGTGTTGTATCTCAGGTACGCTTTTATTGTACCTGTTCATGTGTCAACTTGAATGATATGACCACACGGCCCCTAGCGCCGGCATAAGCGGTATTAGATACAAATCTAGAGCTATGATGGAAATGCTCGGACAACTCGTATATTGGTAATTGGTGAGCTGTTTCGCTGTGACAACTCGTACACTGGGGATTGGTGAGCTGTATCGTCGTCAGATGAAAATGACGGCATTTAACACAAAAGACCCGATGTTGACCCAGCATCAACTTCCCACAAATGCCAACATATATCAAAGACCAAAAGATCTGTACAGGGGGCGGGCCTCAGGGACGAAACGTCCACCAGCAGAATCAGCAGGCCTATTCCATATTCCATATAACAGTATTAGCACCAAATTCAAAAAGACAATCATAGTATAGATAAAGATAGGCTTGTTTCCTGCAAGAGAGAAGCGGTCAACAGTTTTCAATGATGCCGGCAAGACATCATGATGTTCCAAAAATGTCAAATCCGTATCGCCGAGAAAAACACAATGGGAGGGGTCCCGGAGCGAATCGGTGAAATTTTTGGGAAAAGTCACCGAGGTCTGTATATAGGCTCATACTGGCTATATGGGGGGAGAGGTGGTCAATTTTTTTTGTGGGCTTTACTATGGGTTGTGGGGTCTCGTTTTCCTCGTCTCGCCGAGAAAAACACAATGGGAGGGGTCCCGGAGCGAAACGGTGAAATTTTTGGGAAAAGTCACCGAGGTCTGTATATAGCCCCATGTAGTCCTATACTGGCTATATGGGGGTATAGGTTCAACCTGGGAAATTCACACACGTTCATTGTGATATGCGTTGTTTGGATTTGTTTTTCTCGTCTCGTCATTTAGAACACGATGGGAAGGGTTTCGAAGCGAAACGGTGAAATTTATGGAAAAGTACCATATAGCCCCTAACCCTAACCCCTAACCCTCATATAGCTCCATGCTGGCCATATAGGGGTATAGGTTCAACCTGGGAAATTCACACACGTTCATTGTGATATGGGTTGTTTGGATTTGTTTTTCACGTCTCGTCATTTAGAACACGATGGGAAGGGTTTCGAAGCGAAACGGTGAAATTTTTCGAAAAGTACCGGGTAGGTCTGGATATAGGCTCATATAGCTCCATACTGGCCATATGGGGGTATAGGTCCAACCTGGGAAATTCACACACGTTCATTGTGATGTGGGTTGTTTGGATTTGTTTTTCACGTCTCGTCATTTAGAACACGATGGGAAGAGTTTCGAAGCGAAACGGTGAAATTTTTGGAAAAAGTTCACCGAGGCCTGGGTAGGCCCATATAGCTCCATACTGGCTATGGGGTATAGGTCCATACGGGGTGGACGTTTTAGGGTCTAGGTGAGCCCCTAATGATCCTATGGTGTCGTATGAGGTCGTATTTTGTAGCTCTCCCGGAGGAGCATCCGACTAGGCTAATGGTTCGTCCGTTTTCAATAGTCTGAACATGCGCAGTCTGGCCGTAGTATAGAAAGCAGCCATTTTGGGGGGTATGTGCAGGTGTGCTTGGGGTACCGATGGACCGCTATGGGTTCGAATGGGTCGTGGGAGGTGTTAAAGTGAAGCTTGTGTCGAGTAGACTCAGAATGGCGTGTTTTAAAGTGCAAGTCGCGTTAATCTGCGCATGCGCAGTTGGTTGTAGTAAGTAAAGTGGTCATTTTGGGGCAGTACAGGAAGGTATTTGGGGTAGGGATGGGCCATCCTTGGTCCGAATGCGTCCTGGGAGGTGTCATTTTGTAGCTCTCGGGGTGTAGACCCCGATTTGGGGGCTGTCCACAGCATCCGTGACGTCATCGGTGACGTCATCAGTACGAGTAGTAGCGAAAGTGGGCATTTTAGGGAAGTGAAGGAAGGTATTTGGGGTAGAGAGGGACCATCCTTGGTCCGATTGTGTCGTGGGAGGTGTCATGTTGTAGCTCTCGGGATGTACATCCCGATTTGAGGGATGTTCGCGTCATCTGTGACGTCATCGGTGACGTCATCAGTAGGAGTATTAGCGAAAGTGAACATTTTGGGGCAGTGAAGGAAGGTATTTTGGGTAGGGATGGACCATCTTTGGTTCGAATGTGTCTAGGGATGTGTCATCTTGTAGCTCTCGGGATGTAGACACCGATTTGAGGGCTGCTCACAGCATCTGTGACGTCATCGGTGACGTCATCAGTACGAGTAGTAGCGAAAGTGGTCATTTTGGGGCAGTGAAGGAAGGTGTTTGGGGTAGAAATGGACCATCCTTGGTCCGAATGCGTCGTGTGAGGTGTCATCTTGTAGCAACGCCCGCCAACGCCAAGCTTAATGCTTCAACGCCCTGGTGAAATATCTCAGAAGCTCTGATTTTCTAGATATTCCATGGAATTGTCACTAATTCTTCGAAATGCAGTGACGTCCGTCCTTACGCCTTAACAGACCAGAGAGAGAACAACAACAACAACAAGGATGACACATGAGAGAACAACACAACAAGAAGTTTTTTTTTCATATAGTTTATTTTCCCCAATGTTACATCATACCCACGCTGGGGGAACCGCGTTGGGTATGTTTACAACTCAAGAAGACTCTTGTCCAATCATAGGCCACCATTTGCATCTGTCATATTCGTTCCTGTCCGTTAGATGTATTCTTGTCCAATCAGAAATCGCCATTTCAGAAAGTTCCATCTTCGGCCATGAACCGATTGTTCTAATCATCGTCAGGCAGGCCAGGATACCGTTGAGGCAACAGATCCTCAGATAGTTGTTTGCGCATTCTGAGTATCTATCAGTGCATGGGTGAATACATTCATCCGATGGGAAGATCCCGTAATTTGGTCACGAAGAACGTAACATTGGTCACCCTCTCTACGACCCACTGGGTGTTGGGGCGCTGTTCATAGGCCCATTCCAAGACATCCAATTGGTCCACTTGGTCCAGCACTGGCTGTAGCGAGGCCCGGTTAATGATGGTAAACGGTTGGTCAAATACCCGGATGTTACTGCTCGGGTAAAAGTATCGGACTTGGCCTGTCTCCTTATGCTGCAGTACATAACCAAACGCCAGATTTAATTGGAAGGACGTAGCTTGGTCATTGAAGATGGCTTCCACGTAGCTGCGTAGACGGGCGAGGTTGGTCAGTCGGAAATTGTAGATATCTTGAATAGGGCGATGACGGTGGAAACAGTGCCGTATCATGGGCCAATGGCGCCGATAAATGTCACTCACTGGATGGGCGCCCTGTAAGAGATCGCTGGAAAATTTCCTCTCTCCTCGTGCAAAGATCACATCCGGCCAAGGATACACCTTCAAGGCAGGTCAGGCATCGCTGGCGATGGTAGCGGAGATCTCCGGACTCTCCCCTGGTTGAGCTATAACCCACACTGAAAAAATCATCTATCATTTCCATAGTTATGGGCGGGTATCTTTTGGTAACTCGTTTGGGGAGTTGAGTGGGAACCGGCACCTTTTCGTCAATCTTCAACGATTGCTCGTCTGCCTTGGAATTGGCTGGCTTTTCCATTTGATCGGGTCTGGTACATGTTGTGAGAAATGTACATCTAACATGCGTGTTTCCGTATTTGTAGTTAGAGGCAAGGTGACCGTCCCATCGACCAATCAGAAGCCATCATTTCAGAAAGTTTAATCTTCGTTCAGTGTAACCTAAACGTCTTCGGGCAATCCATGATACTGAAGCTCGAAGCTCTTACTTCTCTCATTCAACACTGAGATCAATCTCCTTCGGCTCTTCAATTTGCGGCGGCGAATCGACCTCCATGGGTTCTTCTATTCTCAGATGCATTCCCATAGAAACTAAAACATCCGGTCTCGAGAGTGGCGAGCGTGATCCGTGTATGACATTTCGGTGACGTCTCAATTGACTGGGATGCTTAAAGACTATATCACAATCCGCACATGTATGCATGGGTACGTCGTGGCGTGCACGTGTGTGACAACGCAAACTGTCCAGGCGATGAAAGCGCTTCGAGCAAGTTGTACAAGAGAACATATCGGCTGTGGATCTGGAAATGATGAATGCCGTAAAAATTCTGGCTCTTATAGACCAACATACAATGTAGGAGTACCCGGATGTTCTACAGTCAGGGATGTGCAAGAACCCGGATGTACCCGGATGTAAAAGTCCCGGGTGTTCACGAATGTACCACCATCCCAGACTTCTATCAGGCCCAAGTCTAGAAGCTCTCATGTCCTGTATGTTAATAGTCAGTCATATTGTGTGTGTGTATGCATGTGTGCGCGGGTGCGTGTGTGTATGTGTGTGCGTGCATATGCGTGTGTGCGCATGCATGTATGTGTGTATGCGTCTGTGTGTATGCGTGTGTGTGTGTGTGTATGCGTGTGTGTATGTGCGTGTATGCGTGTGTGTGTATGCATGTATGTGTATGTGTGTGAGTATGCGTCTGAGTGTATGTGTGTGCGTGTGTGTGTATGCGCGTGTGTATGTGTGTGTGCCTGTGCGTATGCATGTGTGTTTGTGTATACGTCTGTGTGTAGGTGTGTGTCGCTGTATGTCATGATACAGACAGATGAGAGAAAAAGATCAACACGTTCACCGGGTACTGTGGTTTTATATCTGGGTCCTCATCTTACATCCGGGTTTTGGACACCTGATGACCTCAATAATTTGCATATGACCTCTGTGAGGTCACTTCCGCTTCCGTTCACGTGACCGGAACTAACCTTTGACCCCAGCGCGCGCTAACAATACCGATAAAAAATTGCGCGCAGGGGTCAAAGGTCAGTTCCGGTCACGTGAACGGAAGCGGTAGTGACCACTCAAACAGACGCATACTCACACACACATATATACACATGCACGCCCACGCGTACACACACGCAAGCACACACACACGCGTGCACACGCACACACACACACATACACCCAGATGCATACACACACACGCATACACACAGACGCTTACACGCATGCACACACATACATACACAGGCACATGCACGCACACGCACACACATACACAGACGCATAGACGCACGGACATACACACACGCGAGCACACAGACTCGCAAGCACACACAGACGCATACACACACATGTATACACACACAGACGCATACACACACATGCATACATACACATGCATACACACATACGCATATACACACACATACGCACGCACACACACACACACACACATACACATACACGCACACGCGTACACACAGACGCACACACACACACACACGCGTACACACGCACACACACACAGACGCATACACACAGACGCATACACACACATACACGCATACACACACGCACACACATACACAGACGCACACATACACGCAGACGCACACATACACAAACACATACACACAGACATACACAGGTACACACACATAGATGCATACTCACAGGCGCACACATGCATACACACACACAATATGACTGACTATTCACATGCAGGACATGAGAGCTTCTGGACTTGGGCCTGATAGAAGTCTGGGATGGTGGTACATTGGTGAACATCCGGGCACATTTACATCCGGGTACATCCGGGTTCTTGTACATCCCTGACTGTAGAATATCCGGGTACTCCTATGTTGGCCTATAAGAGCCAGAATTGTTACGGCATTCATCATTTCCAGATCCACAGCCGATATGTTCTCTTGTACAACTTGCTCGAAGCGCTTTCATCGCCTGGACAGTTTGCGTTGTCACACACGTGCACGCCACGAAGTACCCATGCATACATGTGCGGATTGTGATATAGTCTTTAAGCATCCCAGTCAATTGAGACGTCACCGAAATGTCATACACGGATCACGCTCGCCACTCTCGAGACCGGATATTTTAGTTTCTATGGGAATGCATCTGAGAATAGAAGAACCCATGGAGGTCGATTCGCCGCCGCAAATTGAAGAGCCGAAGGAGATTGATCTCAGTGTTGAATGAGAGAAGTAAGAGCTTCGAGCTTCAGTATCATGGATTGCCCGAAGACGTTTAGGTTACACTGAACGAAGATTAAACTTTCTGAAATGATGGCTTCTGATTGGTCGATAGGACGGTCACCTTGCCTCTAACTACAAATACGGAAACACGCATGTTAGATGTACATTTCTCACAACATGTACCAGACCCGATCAAATGGAAAAGCCAGCCAATTCCAAGGCAGACGAGCAATTGTTGAAGATTGACGAAAAGGTGCCGGTTCCCGCTCGACTCCGCAAAAGAGTTACCAAAAGATACCCGCCCATAGCTATGGAAATGATTGGTGATTTCTTCAGTGTGGGTTACAGCTCAACCAGGGGAGAGCCCGGAGATCTCCGCTACCATCGCCAGCGATGCCTGGCCTGCCTTGAAGGTGTACCCTTGGCCGGGTGTGATCTTTGCACGAGGAGAGAGGAGATTTTCCAGTGGGAGAAGTGAATTGAACATCCGGGGACTTTTACATCCGGGGACTTTAACATCCGGGTTATTGTACATCCGGGTTCTTGTCGCTGACGTCCGCGCCTACATCCGGGTACTTCTATGTTGGCCTATAAGAGCCAGAATTTTTACGGCATTCATCATTTCCAAATCCACAGCCGACATGTTATCTTGCACAACTTGCCAGAAGTCATTTACTCGCCCAACTTTTGATTCATGGTCCATCACCACGGTGTGAGCGACAACTAAAGAGGCACCCATGAGGGTCAGACGTAGTGAAGATGAGCCCGAGGAGACGAATGCCACTGGTGATGCGATCACGGAGAGCCCGCCTATACCCACAGTTCGGAAGAGCCTAGATATCCAGCCGGTCCCTAGCATTACTGTTCCCAGGCATACGCCTGACAATTTATTTCCTGACTTTGCGTCCTTGATTCTGTCGTCTAACCCATTCAAATCTTTAGTCTGTTACAATTGCCAATACAGATTATTGGTGTTATGCTGATACACATCCGTATACCAAACTCTAAAGATGTTTTTGCCGCCACCGCCGCCGCCGTGGCCTGTTTTGGGAAAGCGTATTGTTGTAAAAATGACCTTTTCTATATCTGAGGGTAATATAGCTATGAATTAGTAATAACTAAATTGTTATTTTCCTACCTAGACCATCATGCTGGACTGAGTTATCTTGAATTATTCTTTGTTGTTTAAATTATTTCAACTGTATAAGGTATAATTGTGTTGAGAATTTATCTTACTATGTGCATGGAAGAAGTCAAACTTTGTTCAATCTATTTACTATGTAAAATCTATGTAAAGATTTTTACATGAAACTCCAAGATTTCTTCATGATTATCCAGAGATTTTAATACTTAGGGGATTTTGTCCCCTACTGTGAATTGCGGCCTGGAACAAGAAACTTTCTCTCCTTTCGTCCTACACCGCATTATTTCCTGTTATTTTGTTAAGCGATAACATACAATGGTGGTGGGTATATAGAGCGGCGTAATCTAAAAATAGATCATGTGACATAAAAGCAATCAGCATGTACGTTAAATGCTTTTTATGCCACGCCGACTTTAGTCGAAGTGGCATTATGTGCTTGCCTTATTCTTCCGTTCTTTCCTCAGTGACACCTAAGCTTGTCCGGACGTGAGTGAGTGTTCACAGCTGGGTTGCCTGTGTTGACCTGAAAAAGCACATTGAATTTGGAGATCATTAGATCAAATGTCAAGGTCGCAGTAGACAAAATATAATATACACGATGTCCGCCCCTATATGCATGTCATGTTTACACTTCGAGGGATGTTCTGTATTATGTACACTGTCTGGGGGTAATAGTACATAATAGTCCCGGACAAGGTGTAGGGCAGGGATGTACGATTCGCAGCCGTAGGTATTGGTTGATTGGACAAACGCCTATGAATTTGCACGGTCTAACCTGAGGAGAATGAACTGAACCATTCCACATATGCAAGCTTTCACGCCGAAACAGCAGCGTACATAAAAAGTCCTATCATATAAGTGACTGTTTTTGGTTCATCAGGCCCATGCAAACTTTTGAAAGGAAACATCTGGAAACTTAATAATAATCATATTACTTTTGTTTTCTCTGTTCTCTTCCTGTCAGCTGAAATACTCCCATAGTCTTTCCCTATCCGATGATCTCATTGTATTATTTGTGAGTATAAGCTATGACTTAAGCTGTTTAACCTGGTTTAGCAAACGTTTTTACGAACAAGTTGATCTTGATAAAGCTATGGCAATATTGCTCATAACAGTCAATGTATCAGAACTGGTCTGGGTGTAAAAAACCAATGAACCGTTATTGGCGTAGTTTGATAGGGTTCCGTGAAATCTTGGCAGAATCCACATGACTATCCGCTAATGACGGTTAACTACAATGGAAGCGGCAAGCTTGTTCTTATTTTATGACATGTAATAAATAAGCTCTGATATTGTTAAATTTAATTACGGCAGGACGACATCACCGGATCCCGTAAATGAAATATATCATATTATTACTGAATACCTTCAGACATTGTTGTGGGGCGAACAATGCCGTTCAATAATCATTTCTTACCATAGTGATCAGCAAATATGCTATCAACCAGATGTCATAAGTCCACCGACTCAATAACTTCAAAGATTTGGAACAGGAAATCAGTACACCGAAAAGAAACTCTAAAATCTTATTGGAATATTCCTGAACTACAGAAACAGCGGAACCGACAATATATTATATCCCCTTGTAGCTTTCCAGTAGCTTTGACTATGTTAAGACTTGAACTACCGCTCGTTTTTACACCTGTTTGTGGTTTGACTTATTGGGAAATAAAACGTTTGAAAACGAGGAAATACAGCATTGACAGACCTCTGGAGATACGTTTGTCCATGAATTTCCTTTGTGATCGATGTTATGATACGGTCTCAGACGTAACCTCGTAGCTTGACTTTATAGGGGTACACTGGGACATTTTTCACCTTTTTGCAAAAATCTCTGCCATTATTGTCCTGTAGGGTAGCCTTCTAGTCTCCAGTTATAACTAATATTTAGTATGACAGAATCATACAAAAAGTTCTGAAATACCTGTTATACTTTTCCCCAGAATTCATTTTTAAAAAGTAAAAAAAAGGTGTCCCAGTTTGCCCCGGTGTGCAGTGGGACAACCACTTGGGTGCGGTGGAACAATAATCAAAGGAAATTTTAAAATAAGTGTATACAATTTTGATTCAACAACGATGGTTAAGTTAGTTGCAATTTTAGACCCCTGCTTTTATTTCCCAGAGGCCAAATTTGAGGAAAAACATATTTTGTGTGATTCTCATGGCAACGAAAGCATTTGACTTCGAAAGTGTTAGTAAAACTCATCAAATCCGACAGGATTAGCAATTACTACTATCTAGGAAAGACAATAATGCACAGCATTATCGGATGGATGTAAATTTCACCATTTGATTAATATTGTCCCAGTCCATCCCAGGTGCATGTTATATTCCGTTTTATGAAAAAAAACCTAATACATACATCTGAGTTTATAAATCGATATAATTAAATTGTACCTTTGTTCATCCTCTCCCAGAAGTAACAAAACAGCAATGAAGTAATGCTGAAAACATCGTATAACGAAATATACTCAATGCTAAAAATTTACTTGGACTGCTCAAAAACGATTTTTTTTATCCCTAATTTTATACCAATGATAGGTTTTACTTGTAGTCAATATAGGTGTTGTATGGGGGTGATAGCTTTCTGCTGATAGTAGTGTAATGTGCTTCCTCACCTTGACACAGGAGGTAGACGGCTTGTCCCACTGTACCCCAATCTTCTCTAATAAAACGTTTGATATAGAGGAAGTAAAACATTGACAGACCATTGGAGGTACGTTTGTTTATGAATTTCCTTTGTGATCGATGCTATGTTTGCCTTGGCATGCTTGTGGTTTCTTCGAATACTGCCTTAGAGTTCAATCTCCACAGATTATGAACTCTGTGCTTACTTTTGTACACTACATCGGTCGGGCAGCTATTGGATCAATATTCTTTGAGAAATAAATTCCTCTTTTTCTCCGACAGATCATCGTCTCAGTTTTGACAGAAACTACTTTCCGGGACATCACCTAATCCCCAGGTTCCATCATTGTCTTTGTATAATGCGAATCTTTGTTCCGGGATGTTGCTTATATCGATCCTCTCAATCTTGCAGATTGGCCTCGTTATTTCATCCGTGAGTCGAAATGTTTCCTATATCAAAACCTAGACAGCCAAGTATCTTCCTCTCTTTTATGTTCCCCAATTGTCTGTCACAAAGCAATCTCTGATGGCTAGCGCCTCGGTGAAACTATCCGTGCCAAATAATCACCAAGATGTCTGGATCAAAGAATATAGGAATTATCCCGTCAGTAGACCCATGAGGATGTTGATACATATACATGTATTGCTCGGATCTCGCTGATATTTTATGGCTCGCAAGATATCGAAGAACGAAAGTCATCTGTCTGGGGCATTGAATCCTGAAAACATCTTGCGGTGACGGTGCCTACTGAATTCATTTCTTGGCTGAACGTCTTCGATTCTATCTTCTAAAACTTTCCCTTCCGGGTTCCTTACAAGTGCCAATACAGACCACTGGTGTCACGGTGGTACATATCTCCCTAAGTCTGTGTAGTGTAGTGGAACCCGGTATGGGTGTCCCAATTATCGCAAAAAAAAAACAAGGCATGCATTTGACAAAACTCAAACTAAATGCGCTTTAGCTGCCTCGACCATGAACAATGTTTTATTCAAATGGCCCTCTTTTAAATTATTCCTTCTCTTGATTGAAAGTTGTATGATGCGTGGCCGTAGCGATACGTATTACAAGCATACTGTAAATAACCATGTCTGTTGTTTTCAGTGTTATATGCATGCGGGAGATCCGAATTCGCCCAATCTCTGTTGCATTCTTGATGAGCTTTTATTTATCCTTTAATTTTGTGCTAATGTTATTATATGAAGTAGGTCTTTGGATTGATGGACGACGGTTGAATATTGAATGACGGGCTAGACTCTTGTATTTTGACTATAAATTTGAAAGACAATTTTACATGTAATTCCGAGATTTCTGCATGATAATCGAGAGATTTCAATAATATGAATTAACATCTTCGTGAGGTATCAGATTTCTATGTTGATGCCCATTTGATTTGTAATAGATTTCTGGTGTTAGTAGCAAATGTAAGACTTGGACCGTTTAGGGAAAACATGCAAATTCCAATGACATATCTATTTCATCATGCCGACATTTCTGTCGGGGATGTAAACAAAAGCTGGGGATGAAAGCCTTTTTATGCTTTTGAATTTACTGGGTAATTGAACTTCGTTGCAACAATGGATTTATGAAGATAAAAAAAGACATCCCAGATTGTTGATTATAGATCAATTTTCTTTGTGACAGGTGCTTTAGTGGTATGTTTTTGTCACGTTGAACAGCGGCAAAGTTAACACATCTTTCCAAATGAGTAAAATATAACAGAGAAAAAGCTACCATTTCACGAAATTCAAGAAAAAAGCACTGTTCATCTCCTTGAATTTTTACCACTGATGAGTAGTATTTATCAAAAATAAATGTGATATGGAAACTCAACCATGTGGTGAAAAGTCCACGGCCCACCAATATGGAAACATTAGAATGTCAAGATGACCTTGTGTTTTCTCCTAGATATGTATTGAAGTGATTAATTGTGTATGTAGTCTAAGCACATTATCACCACGATTGATCGCGGTTCTCATCCAATGTGTAAGGTTTTGTACAATGGTACCTGTACACTTAATGACCCCTTGTCAATCGGATTGACGGTATTTTTAGGAAATTTACGGTTAACCGAAAAACTGATTAGAGGATCCTATACATTGAGTAAACATAAAACACTCGACACCGAGAAGGCTTAAAATGCTATGTATTGGATGGCCATTTGTACTAAATCAGCGCTATTATACAGATTCTGTATCCTGTATTTCTGAATCCAAGTTACTCAGATATAATGTTCTCCTGGTGAGGCCTCGATCTGTCTCCGTCAGTATAACCATCAGAAGAAATGAAGTATTCAGTTCGATGTCCTGATACAAGATAATCGTTAATACAGAAGTGTTCTTCAAGTTTCATTCTTCATTCTATAGAATTGCTCTAAGTTCTCAAAACGAAATATTCACGAAACCTTTGGGATGTTAATGCCGTACCAATGAAAAACATTTGGTTCTTAATTTAAGTCCCTCTCTACAGAACTGAATGCAGTCGTGTACTTTTATAAGGGAACATCTGGAAACTTAATAATAATTATATTAGGTTGTGCTTGCTCCGTTATCTCCAAGACGATCTTGATAAAACTATGGCAATATTGCTCTTGGCCCCCATTGTATGAGAACTTTTCTGAAAGTATAAAACCAATAAACCACTTGATTGACGTCATTTAATAGGCTTATGTTTCCACAAATATTTGACAAAATCCACATGACTACCCGCTAAGGACTATTTACCACAAGGGCCTCCGCGTCCTTCTTCTATGACATTAATAAACCTCTACTGGTATTGTTAAATTTAATTACAGCCGGACGACATCACCTGATCCCGAACTATCATTGAATAGCTTAGAACATCCTCGTGGGCGAATAATGCAGTTCAATAGACATTTCTTAACATAGACAAGCTTAGGTAATAACGAACAGCCAATAAGCTATCCACCTGATGCCATCATTCCACCGACTTCAAAGATCTGGAACAGGAAATCAGTACATCAAAAAGAAACTCTAAAATCTTCTAGGATTATTCCAGTACTACAGCACCAGCGGAACCTACCAATATATTGTATGCCCTTGTAGCCTGCTGGTAGCTCGGTCTGTGTTAATTACAACACGTTAAGAGAAGTGGAAAGAGGTGCCGACATACTGTCAGAGCCACATGACTTCGCAGTATAGTCTTCTGGTTAACCTATTCTAAAGCACATACCAAGAATCTAGCGATTCGTGATATGTGTTGTATCTCAGGTACGCTTTTATCGTACCTGTTCATGTGGCAACTTGGATGACATAACCACACGGCCCCTAACACCGGCATAAACGATATTAGATACAAATCTAGAGCTATCTACAGGTTAGATAGACCTAATAAACAGCTCGTATATGTTTACACCTGTTGTACTTTGACTTTATTGGGTAATAAAACGTTTGATGTGGAAGTACAACCTTGATAGACCACTGGAGGTACGTTTGTCCATGAATTTCCAAAATGACCGATGTTACATGTATGCTGCTATGTTTGCCTTGATATGCACCATGCTCATACACTCCCAAAATGGTTCAGGTATTCCTCCTGAAATGTAGGCCATACATCCACAACTCAATTTTTGGTGATTACAGCCTGCATTCAGGGACAGTTTCCTGAATTTCATCGACTTCATCATTGAGTTCATGGAAAGTGACCTGGATTGCAGGCTTAAATCCCTAACAATAGAGTTCTGGATTCATGGCCTGAAGTTCGGGAGAAATCCCTGAATCATTCTGAGGGTGTATATGATATCTGGGACCATACCGAGATATAAGTACCCCTCGCCTGACTCTCGCTTCAAAGGGCTACCTTGCCGTGTCGTCTCTTCGAATGCTGTCTCAGAGTACGATCTATTATTCGATGATCTGATATACCGCATAGAGCCAGAGAATGTACAGTACATCGTTCGGGCAGCTGTTGGATATATCTTTTGAGAAATAAAGTAATTATTTTGTCCGACAGATCATGTTGATAGAAACAACGTCAGCATAACCATCAGACAATGTGAAGTCATCAGTTTGATGTCATAAAACACACCCGATGGTAAACGATTTGATGGACATACTGGTTACCATGATTGACGACCACTAACATGTATGTTAGCCTAAACTTCATGTGTACGGTACTACACGGTCGAGGGGAGGTAATCGTCAGACGTTCCTTCAAGATAATCGTCAATACAAAAATGTTCTTCAAGTTTCATTCTTCATTCTGAAGAATTCTTAAGTTCTCAAAACAAAATATTCACGAAACCTTTGGGATAAAGTAACGTGCTAATGCCGTACCAATGGAAGACATTTGTTCCCTAAAATAAGTCTCTCTCTACAGAGCTGAATGCAGTCGTGATTGTGCGTACTTAAAGCAGTCAAATTATTAATAGAATGCTGTCGAGAAGCAAATTTCAACAGTATGTTTTCAATTTCAATTTGGGATGTTCCTGTTTTACAAATCCGTTCCATCCTTTGTGGTTTAGAATGCCTATTGGAGATATATCCGCCTAACTGAATGAGACGATTCTGTGTGTTTCGATACGGTTGTTGAGCAACTCTGTCTAAGTCTGATATCTGGTGGGAAGATGATGTTCTGGATGCGCCTTAGGTTTTCAGAGTTACACTACTCGTAATGGACCCAGACAATGTGTAGGAAGCGATTCTCCAACACACGGTTAGCAGCCGTGGGTATCGGTTGACAAATATGTGAATGCTGAACAAAGACGTATAAATTTGCACTGGCTAACCTGAGAAGAATGAACTGAACGATTTCATATGAAAGATTTCACCGAAGCAGTAGCGTATATAGTCAGAAAAATCATCAGTTAAAGTCCCGTTATATAAGTGACTATTTTTGGTTCATCTAGTCCGTGCAAACTTTTATAAGTAAACATCTGGAAATTTAATAATAATCATATTAATTTTGTTTGCTCCGTTATCTTCCTGTCAGCTGAAAAAAATCCTCTTTCCCTGTACGTACGATGGTCTCATTTTATTATTTTGAGTAGCATCTAAATATTGGCCTTAGCTGTTTAAGCTGCTTCAGCAAACGTATATGTTTCTTCTTTTTTCTGTCTTGATATAAGCAAGACGATCTTGATCAAATTATGGCAATATTGCTCTCGGCACCCATTGTACGAGAACTTGGCTGAGAGTATAAAACCAATAATTAACCATTTGATTGGCATAATTTGATAGGCTTGTGGTTCCAGAAATACTTGACAAAATCCACATGACTACCCGGTAAGGACTATTAACCACAATGGAAGCGGCATCCGCGTTCTTCTTTTATAACATGTAATAAATAAGCTCTGGTATTGTCAAATTTAATTACGGCAAGACGCCATCACCTGATCCCGAATAATCATTGGGTCATCGTTGTGGACAAACACTGCAGTTCAGTAGAATGTTTTAACATTGTAGCTTGCCGGTAGCTCCGTCTGTGTTAAGACTTAAACTACAGTTCGTATTTACACCTGTTTGTAATTTAAATTTATTTGGTAATAACGCGTTTGATAAAGTGGAAGTACAACATTGGTATGTTTGTCCATGAATTGCTTTTCAGACCGATGCTATAATGCTATGTTTGCCTTGACATGCACCATGCTCATATATGATACTTGCGTATATCGCTTGAAAGGGCTTAAGTATCGCACCAATAAAGGCCGCACGTTGGCATCTTTTTGAATACTGCCTCAGAGCCCGATCTCCATAGATTATGAACTTTGTCCTTACTTTTGATTCGATGCTCTGATGTACGGCATAAAGCCGCAAAATGTACACTACATCGGTCGAGCAGCTGGTGGATCAATATCCTTTGAGAAATAAATTCCTCTTTTTTTCTCCGATAGATCATCGTCTCAGTTTTGACAGAAACTACTTTCCATCATTGTCTTTGTAAAATGCGATTCTTTGTTCCGAGATGTTGGTTATATCGAGCTTTTCAGTCTTGCAGATTGACCTCGTTATTTCATACGTGAGTCGAAATGTTTCCTATATCAAAACTTTGACAGCCAAGTATCTTTCTCTCTCTTCCATTCCGCCATCATCTGTCACAAACCAATCTCTGATGGATAGCGCCTCGGTTAAACTATCCGTGCCAAATAATGACCAAGATGTCTGGAAAAAACCCGATGTGGATTATTGCATGTTATAGTGGGACATCACGATTTGTCAGCTCGCGATAAGTGATGTACAAATGACGCTGCACCTTCGTTGAACATCACTTGTCGGGAGCTGACAAATCGTGATGCCCCACTCTATAAAATGCAATAGTTGTTTTATTATACCGAACATCTTTTTTTTAGTACGTACGGTAGTTCTTTATGGGTCATAATTTTGAAACGCTCCCGTTTTTCGCGACAACCATGGTCGAAACAGTTTCGATGCAACAGAGCATCCACACTGTCAGATGACCTGAATCGGCCTGTCACCATGGGTACGCTGGCCTTGAGATACCAACAAAAACAAATGCGAGTCTCCTCCCGGCTGAACCAGCAGATGTCGCCGTGGAACATTTTGTCATGTTCAACGCTCTGCCGTTACTGTGGTACATGACATTTATTCAACGGTAACGCAAGATATGACTGCATCATCACTGAACATCACGATTTGTAGAATGACACATGACAGGCTGTCAACCAATGAAAACATTACGAATTTACATGAGGTATAATAAATACATTTATTTCTCGGATCTCGCTGATATTTTATGGCTCCCAAGATATTGGAAAATAAAAGTCATCTGTCTTGGGCATTGAATCCTGAAAACATTCTTCGTTGATGATGCCTATTGAAATTCGTTTCCTGACTGAACGTCTTCGACTCTTATCTTCTAAAACATTTCCTTTCGGGCTCCTTACAAGTGCCAATACAGACTACTGATATCACGGTGGTACATATCTCCCTAAATCGGCTTGAATCAGGTGTGGATGTGCCAATTATCACAAAAATACAAACCATGCATTTGACAGCACTCAAACTAAATGTGATTTAGCTGTCTCGACCATGAAAAATGTTTATTTCAATGGTTCTCCCTTAAATTATTGCTTCTCTTGGTTGAAAATTGTATGATGCATGGCCGATGCGATAAGTGTTAAAAGCAAACTGTAAATAACCATGTCTGTTATTTTAAGTGTTATATGCATGTCAGAGATCAGAGTTCATCCAATCTGCATTGTATCCTTCATGAGCATTTAACTATGAATTTGAAAGACAATTTTACATGTAATTCCAAAATTTCTGCATGATAATCTAGATATTTCAATAATATTTATCAACATCTTTGTGAGATATCCGATTTCTGTATTGATGACCAGTTGGTTTATAATTGATTTCTGGGGTTAGCAGCAAATGTAACACTAGAACAGTTTAAGAGGAAACATGCAGACTCCAGTACACTATATCCCTTTGATCATGCCGACATTTCTGTCGTAAAGGATGTAAACAAAAGCTCGTGATGAAAGCCTCTTTGTGCTTTTAAATTTTATAGGTAATTTATCTTCGTTGCGGGTGCTCTAACCATGCTAATGCGCAATTACGATCCGCGAATTTCTTTCAAGAATGTTTGAATACTGAACAAAAACCTATGAATGTGTAACTTGGTAAAATAAACTGAAGGATGTTTTTATACACCTTGTGTATCAGCGTTTGGAATAAGTGCAAAAAAATTACGGGCGATTCTGGTTCGTCTAGTTTGGAAAGGAAGGACAGGAAACGTCCAAGAGCTAGAGTAATCATGTCCAAATTTGAATATAAATTTTCAATCTAGTTCTTGTTTGCAGTCAGACGACAATTGCACCACTATTACGTCCGATCATGCTGCCAGCTTAATTACCCCCACAATCTTTCACTATCCTATATACTCACTACTACTTGTGAGTAGAATTTGATGGTTTAATATGTAAGCTGTTTAATATATGTTATGTTTATTTGTAAACTGTATATGGACAAGTTAATAATGATAACCTGGGCAATATGGCTCATAATACCCACTTTACGAGCAGGCTATGTGTAACAGACCGTAGATCACCAAAATCAATAAACAGTTTATTGGCATAGTTTGTGGTGCCATGAATATTTGACAGAATCAACATGATCATCGATGGATAAATACAATGGATGCAGCAACTGCGTTCCTCTTTTATGGCATGTAATAAATAAGGTTTGGCATTGCTAAAGTTAATTACGGTAGGACGACATCACCTGATCTCGTACTATTATTGTACAACTTATGAGTTCACCGTGGGACCAAGTAACCTCGAAACAAAGTTCCAGGCATGTCACTGCTCACTCACTTTTTTTGATGATAACATGAGAAGAAGGCTGTCTATGTTATGCATTACATCACGGGTTGGTTTGGAGAAGCAATTTTTACATTGGTCGTTTCGAACCTGTTCCGAACGTCATCATATCGATATTGGTCTGTGTCCTTGGAGTAGGTTCAATAACAACATATGAATCGGGCGGTTACTTCTATCGCTGGTACCATTTTGATGTTATAGGAAAACATTAATACAAAACTCTGAGCTTCTCCACTCAATCGAACTTCGAAGCAAAGAAACAACAAGAACCCAGAGCATATCACAGAGGCTTAAGCAACAGCGACTAGACACCATTACTGAAGTTGGTAATAGCATCAATGAACGTCACCCTGGTACTATTAGATATTTATAGCGACCCGCAGGTTGTCAACAATTCACTAAACATCACAACTCATGCAATGACTTCTCAACATTCTGGGAGTTCTATCTTAATACAATGATAGATGTACAACACACCACATGCACATGTGAATTGTAGTCACACTCTGACGCTTTATTGCAAACCCTGGATGTAATCTTCTTTCGCCTTGTTCAATTGTGCAATCTTGATTGAGATACACAATAATCTGTAAACTCCTTAAAGTAGTCGATGCACGACTAGATGCTGTACGTGAAGTACAGAACTACATTTCCTCAGCGAAAGAAATATGGAGAAACACCACTGCACACTAACCCCCTTGTTATCATACATGGAATAACTTAACCGTCAGCAGGTATCACACACACGTCGCTAAAACACGTAGAATTGCCCATACCATCTGAGCTGTGTCCCCCTCCCCCACAAAGTGTACATCTATTCCATATTTCATCATTATATTAAATTGCTAAACTTAACCATTCTAGAGTTGTGCAATTCAATTTAACCCCGTACGCAACTCTAGAACGTCCGGAAACCGATGACAGTTATTGGTCAGAATACTATAGGAAGGATCGACACAGAAAGAGCCAGAGAAAACAAGAGCTGCGGACAGAAATGGGAGAGAAAAAGCAAAATAAAGAGAACAAGACGTTGACTGTATACAAACCGCTACGAAAGCTGCTCGCCATAAAACTACATATCGGTACCTGATAAGCCAAAACTCATTGTATCTCATTGAATGAACACTTTGTGAGTATCTGTACTTGTCCTAAGATTGATTTATTTCATTACATTTCTTATTTGAACAGTTGTATTAAGTAACTTTGTTTGGCGGCTCTTGTCATGCTTGTAGACTGTTTAAATGGAATCTAAACTTTCTGACTCTGTTTTCGGACACCTGATGATATCCGGATGTTTGATGGTGTTCAAGTGAAAGCCCTTAGCGATATAAGATGCGTTTATACGTGTATCCCAATTATAATTAATCTGTCTGCTCTCTTGTACGAAGTAAAAGATTAGGAAAATTAGATCAGTTAGATCAGTTTTGTTAGCTATGGGAGCGTTTGGTGGATTTACTTAAAAGTGAGTGATCGCCAATACCAAATCTGCAAGAAACCTCGTGACCTGTTCTTCCATTTTAGTTTTAGTTGAAACATTAATGTTCTTTATGTAAGCTTACAATTCAATCGTAGCAAATAATCGCTTATAACGATTGAGTATCAGGCAAACAACATGACATTAAGTAAATTATAATGCACTGGATAAAAATATCATCAGCGGATAGAAGAAATAATGAATGCTCTATTAGTTTAGTTTTGTTTGGAAAATAATAAGTAAATTTGGGCGTATAGTACAGGTATCTCTAAGCATTCAAGTTGAAAACTTCATTATGAAACTGTATATTAAATTTATCTTTGTACAAAGTTCTAGATTTATCCTTCTAATTATCTACACCGAACAACACGAGAAAGATACCTACACGTACATCCCGAACGTCAAGAATACAAAATCAGTATAAAACCTTAGAAAACAGTCCAGTATAATTTGTAAATATTGCCTCAAATAAATTTGTCATTGACCAAATATGGGGCAAATAGAGGGTATGTTGAGCTGATATGTCCTAACATCTCCCGAGCTAGCGTATGAAATTCCGCTTAAACTGGGGCTTGTGGGTCGTGGGATTACTTTATAGTCTCCACCTGAACAACTGCAATATAAGCGCAGCTGAGATACTACAGCTACGTTCGAGAACCCTCCGTGTTTGTTGAATGTGGGGAGCCAAGAGAAGCTTTCCTTTGAAGTCATACGGTTGTTTGTTTTGTTCTTTGGTTTTCTTTTTCGCCAGACGTCAACTTTTCCCACTTCTTACATATCGCTCCAATTTATTACATGTATATATGGTAGAATACTGCTGGTGAACTGTAATAGTCCCCGAGGTTCGCCCTCTATACATGTCATTTGACCGATATATGTAGGTTTATTGTCTTATTGGGAAATTTAAGCCACACGGGCATTACACGTTAGTTTTCATGATTTGATTTATTGACGACATAATTGTCTCTTGTCATATACATGATATACATTGCTGGCTCGGTGGAATAGCCAAATAGCCAAAAAAAATTAATACAAACTTACAGCCGGATATGCAACATAACGTAGATGAGTGAGGACAAACTATAAAGTTTTCATGGGTATTCATTCATTCAGACGCTCTCGATGCTCAACCATTATCATCAGATGAATTGTCTTTTGGGGCTGACATCTCATCACGGCTCCAGATGTAGCGTATCTAATTCCTCCTATGCCAGTGCTAGGGGTCGTGTGGCTGTTTCAAAATGTCCACATGAATATCTGCAATAAAAGCGCGGCTGAGAAAATAAAGCTACGTTCGATAATCCTCCGTACTCGGAATGTTAGGTGCATGAAGAAGCTTTCCTACCATATCGATGCTTTTAAGTTGCAAGATCATTTATTACATATCTCTTCAATTGAAACGCGCGGCTGAGAAAATAAGGATTTGTAAACAAAGGTTGGCGGAGATACAACGGCTACTTGGGATTTCATCTGATTAATGAATGGTAGACATTCTGAGAACTCAGACATGATCGGTATTCTGAGATACAACATCAATAACAATTGGTCGCTTCTCTTCACAAGTATGTTCAAGTTTATACGTCCAGAGATTCAGATTTGGATGTTCCTACGTAAAAGCTTCCGCTTCATTGATTATAATCAAGACATGTGTGAGGCGTGGGTAACATATATAGTACAACTTCCAGCAGGAATGATAGACAGCATTTCAACATCCATGATAATTAATCAAACGCTTAATTCGGGTGCGCTTGAATAATATCTTACGGTGAGATTTTCATCAAACACTGCCCAAAATTGCTCATCTTGTCTCTTGAACTCAAACGTCATCTGTCCTAGTTCACATGGACTATAATTCAACATAAAAGATCTGAATTTCTAAATAGTCACTGTGAGAAAATTAAATATCACAATTTCTGCACGAGACCGCAACTTAAAACATTTTCAAAATTGCTGATTTCTCTTCCGACCTCATAGCAGAGTTTTATAGCCATTTACTCCATCATTATCTTAGACACATTGCCTTACAAAAAGCAATAATCGGCAGAGAACAACCCAAGCGTTTCATACATAATATACATAGGTCCGTTTCCATGGGATCGGGATCTATGATGATAATGAAGCAATATAACATATCTGGATAAAATCACAAATCGGTGGACAACTTTGCGACAGAAGACTAAAGGAGACGATGAACGTAAGATTGCAATTTCTCCAGCTTTCGTGCAAGGTGCGATATCTCTTGATCGAGAGCTAGTGTCAGATATCTTTGAACAGGAAACACTGTGGATGGCAACTCCTTGGTTATCAAATGACGACGTTGCAATGCAGATACTAGCCATTTTTGAGCACTGATTCACACTCTTGATAAGTCACGATCAGTTGTCTATACTTTATTGTTCAAAAACAAGATTAGCCAAAATGATCAAGAAACTTAGGTGCCACAGAATGAAACTTAAATAGAGAGTAAGAACAACATGGAGGTACAGTTGTGAACAGATAATTGAAACAATCGGTCATGTGTTTACGAATGTGATGGAATCCATTATGTAGTTATATCTAAAATATAACCCTTACATTTAATTCATTAGTACAAGACACTTTATGCTTGACATAACAATAAAGCGACTAATTTCATTTTGTAACATGATGTAAGAAAAAAATACTTCAAACATTAATGTGGACTAATATATCTATCTAGTTCTGGATGGAAACAAATAAGAATGGTACTTGTGGTTGAAACGGCTAATATATTTTTATCTTTCTAAAATGATACTACATGTATTTATATTCACTTCCGAATAGGATATGAATGTCATTGACATTCAAAACGCATAATTTTTCTAATACCATCAAATCGGCTTCTGTGTTTCAATAAGTCGATAAACTCATGAAGTAGATATACAATTCATACATTATTGTAAAACTCTTGTCAATTGCACTGGAGACAACAATCATAAAATATACTCAACATGTAGCAGGAATGTGAGTTCCTTAATTTACTGCTCCAAGATTTTGTAGATTACCAAAGTAGGCTGTCAGTTGAAATCACTGTTGACATCACTTTTACCAAGGAAACTACATTTTGTGGTATGGATACACCCTCTTCGATTTTGCTTTACTAATCAAAGCGGATTGAATTCGAAAGGCCACGGATGCTCACCTCGAGGATTATGTAAATCACATAATTCACATAATTCAATTATTTGACAAATAGAAATAAAACAACATAATGCATGATGTCTAAATAGGAAAATAACACAAAATTGCGACAACTTGGAATAATATTGCGTGTTAACATAAATCACAACAGAGTATACCAAAGCTCCTTATCTGGGTTCAATTGATTTCCGTTTGTAAATTGTTATGCCATAAACCACCAATATATTGCCAAACATTTATATCCTCAATAAATATATTTGAATCAGTTAATCTGTCTGTCTGTGAAAATAACACTGTAACTAATATGTTAAGCCAACGACTATAGAATAAAGGGAAATAGCTTTCTTCTTAACATCAAAGGTTATAAGGTATGAAGCACCCACAGGTTCCTTGTGGTTCACGTGACCCTGCAAGCGAGAGGACTGCGAGACAATTTCACCTGATGACGTCACTTTCTCTTCTTTTGAATTCGACTGACTGTACTTCTCGCAGTACAAGACTTTATTCTCTAGTTCCTGGTAAACTCAGATCGTATGGCAAAGGATTTTAAACTAGACTGAACGCCATCTTCCCAACCAGAAAGAAGAATGACTTAAACACATATTGTGATGGACATAACGTATTCCTAGGAAATATTTAACCTTTGGCCTATGGTTTCAGTTAATTCAAGAACAAGTTAATTTATTTAAGTCTTACCAACTGTATATCTTACTATAAAATTAGTAACCGTCTCTGCTGTATGCCTCCCAATCTAGGTAAACCAAGGTGGTAAATCACGGGAATACCATCTAGACGTAACGCTATGAAAACTTCGTGCGAAATGTTCGCCGATATTCTGTGAGATCCCATAAGAAGCCAAACACGATCATTTCTGACTTTTCTCTCTGACAATGATTGACGTTTACTTCACGGAGATTAACATCTTTGCGCGGCACAATCTTTTGATATTTTCTACCCCCTAACAAAGCCAGACTTCGGCGGGAGTAAACACTTGATCTTCACGCACACTGTCTGAAAATGATGCCATATTTGGATACTCGATGATGTTTATATATTGGTCCACGTGCTACCGTGTGTAATTACTGTGAACGTGATTTCAACAAGTTAGCCACCTGATTGGCTAATAAATGTAGTTTCAGATTCGCCTGGGATTTATATAGGGCTGAATTCAGATATAATATTCCGTAATATTATATCTGAGTTTACTGAGATTGTGGAGCCTCCGTGCAATTTGTTAGATAAACCATGACTGTGATGATAGACAGCCTTCCATATTGGACCAGCAACTAAGCTGCGAGCAGCCGCGCCAGCCAGGGATATTTAACGCAACCTGAAAGGGTGGTGGAAAACGATGCCGACGTAATGACAAGAAGTCATATGACCCCACAGATATATATATACTGACTGCATATCTCTAAAAACATCGCAAGAACCAACAGTGATACCTGTGATGATTTGTATCCCAGCCACGATTGTATTGTAGCTGTTCGTGCGATCATCTTGAATGACATGACCAGACGGTTCCTAGCACCGGCTTGAGTGGGATTAGATACAAATATTTCAGAACACTAATGTAATAGACTTCTCAGGTCATCTGTGGGAAAATGATCAACTATGTGATCGTCAGATGAAAGAACAAGTGAGAAATGACTACATTGTAGTCAAAACCTGCGGCAGTGGCAATAATACAGTGAAAGACATATCAGCGGAGGTAGTGGTAATTGTAGAAAAAAGCGCCATCTGCCAGTGTTTTTCTGCCAAGGGAAGTAATTTTCAACTTGTAACCCACAATTGTAGGGACTGCGTAATAGTTCTGATACCATATATATATATATTCACTTTCCCCATTCAAAATCCGACGATTTTGACTCGGCCGTGCCGTCTATACTGAATTGACAGACGAACTCACCATGATCGCTTTGGCAATGTTTTGGTACAAGTATCGTGTATGCCAAGTTTCAAAACATTCGGTTCAGTCGTTACTTTTTGCAAATCAAAAAGGCTTTCAAATATTTGGAAATCCAAACAAATTTCGAGGATTTAGTCATAGCGCGAAAATCTGCGCTCTTCAGTCTCCCTTCTCGTTTAATTTGCCGATCAAAATGGAAAATTTATATTTCCTTCAAAGTTATTTTTCAATAAATTTAGTATAAGGTCTATCACTTCGTTCTGTGAAACTACGGAATGGGATTTAAGGCTTTATCGAACTGTCCAAGAGGCATAATGACACTTTTTCACTATTCAAATTGAGGCCTGTTACAGTCTTGATATTCGATTAAAATAATTAATTAGGTTTCTGCATTTACGTTCGTTATCATCTGCGAACTAAATTCCTTGCCACTCTTTTCCACGCAGCAAGTCAATACCAAGACATGGTTTGCTTCTTCTATATAAATGATTAACTATTTCATTCTTAGGAAATATCATCTCATCTGACATGTCCGGCCAAGCCTTTTCGAAGGTTGCTAATTTTATTAATTTCTTTTCTTTAAAATCAAATTCTGCAAACAAGAAACATTCCAGTCAGTATTTATGGATATCTTCCTATACTCAATTCGCGAATATGTTTGTCACTAAATCATTCCGAAGGTGATTCAAGTGCGAAGTTTCGGGGCTAGTTCACTAAACAAGGTCTGTGTGTAAGAGATTGATGTCGAATTCTCGTTATTATCTTTTGATACATGAAATTGTTGCATTCGCGAAAATAACTGCCAAGTTAAAGTCAGTGCGAAAGGTATCTAAGTATCAAAATCAAACTCAATAACCCCTTCAGGAAAACAAAGGCCCTTCTTTTGGCCACGAGGTCAACTAGATCGTTTTTATGGCCAGTATCTGCTATATATGACGTAATTCCATACGTAAAACTGATTGACAAAATAACGTAAATTTTGTATAGAACCAGTAAATTCTAGCAGAAATGGGCTCCGACTTGAGAGAATGATGTCAAATGCAATGTTTCTGCGCATTGTCTGCTGATACACATAAGTATTGAATTTACGGAAGTGATTACCGTAATGCTATTCTAAAGAGATTCTGAGTGCGGAAGAGGACGGGAACATCAATACCAGCGAATCAAGGCCCTGGCTTGTGAGAATGAGGATAGCGAGGCTGTGTTCCGAAAGAGAATCATTCAAAATAGCTATTTGCCAAATGTCATGCTTGTAACCGAAAGTGCACAATATAACTGCACGACTGCGAGGTTTTGTTCGCGCACAGGGGTGTCTAACTCATTAAATACTACATAGTCATTTCTGTCCCTTCGAAGTGGGCTACCATTTGAAATTGTCCGGTAATGAGTGAGTCCATCTGAATCCTTTCGTCGGCAAAATAAGCATTCAAGATTTTATTGTACAAACACCAGTCAAAGGCAGAGTACAAAATGTTAAGAGGAATACAAGAGAAACAATGGAACAGTGACATGAATATTAATATTTATATATATGTTATATCTGAGAGATATGTTATATCTGAGTGTTACCGTTGATATTAGAACCTTGATTTTTGGCATGAATGTGCATTAGGGGACTGTTACCAGCATGTTTCGAGCTGACCTACTTTTGATGAAAATTTCTGGTGATTTTTGATTAAAATCACTGGTGAATCTAACTTGAGCCGTGCCCATCTTAATATAGGCAGGATTTCAACTGGGGGTCCAAGAGTTCAGCGTGCGTCGGAGTCCTAATGCCTACCCTACTTCTTATGTCCTGTGACGTTATTCACACT
Source organism: Hanleya hanleyi (assembly GCA_036873755.1). Taxonomy (NCBI): domain Eukaryota; kingdom Metazoa; phylum Mollusca; class Polyplacophora; order Lepidopleurida; family Hanleyidae; genus Hanleya; species Hanleya hanleyi. Next base: position 36,201 of record JAVTVY010017585.1, read on the forward strand.
GGGCATGAAGGTGCATTAGGGGACTGTTGCCAGCATGTTTCGAGCTGACCTACTTTTTGATGAAAATTTCTAGTGATTTTTGATTAAAATCACTGGTGATTCTAACTTGGGTCGTGCCCATCTTAATATTGGCAGGATTTCAACTGGGGGTCCAAGAGTTCAGTGCGTGTCGGAGTTCTAATGCCTACCCTACTTCGTAGGTCTTTTGACGTTATTCACACTATTCTTATGTATAATAAATCCAATCCGGAAATTAACGAAGCAATAATTCATTCCACCGAATATAGTTGCAAATGAATTCAAACGCGCTTGAAGACAGTGTTGTCATGTGAGATCGGAGGTTGAAAAGAAAAGTGTGGCAGAGATCACACTCTCTTAGCGCATGCGCATTTCAAAAAGTCACAAACAACAAGAACAACAACAACAACAACGCGAGCCTCCCGTAGACCTGCGTGCCGCAGGTAAAAACGGCACAAACGAGGGACTATTTATAGAATTCAAGGTCGTATTCAGAACAAATACCTATGAGGCCCGACGCCAGCCATGCGCTTTATTTCCCCCACGTTTACAAGTTACAATACTACAATCACAATACTAATTTAATTATATTCCCACATTGCGACCGGCCGGGTGTTTCACAATGTAGGAATATAATTACATTATATGAAGATGACTTTAGTCACAATGATTTATACAGGGGGCAAACGAATATGCAATATACATAGGTCTGTATGTTAAAATTTCCCATCCACAGTATGCTCTTTGTCAGAAAAAAATGCACGGACGCTGTAGCACATCCCTTCCACTCTCAGACAATGTAATTTCGGCTAAGGTGTTCGCTTCGAGGACAAACCCCCTTCTGTAGAAGTAGAAATAGACTCTTCAGATGGAGGCGAACTCTCTATATACTTCTGAAGGAACCCCTGATCTGCCCTTTTTGAAACGAAAGCCAACCACTCCTCACGATATCCCACCTGAAGGGGTATATTTGCCGTTACCTTTTCTTCGGGGGAGATCGCCCAAAAAAAATTTCAGCAAAACCTGTAATTGTAGGCAGGAATGTTTTGAATGAATTATTGACCTAGTATAATCCTTCAAATTACAACGCATATAAGGGAAGTGGGAAGAGGTGCCGACATACTGACAGAGCCACATGACTTCACAGTATAGTCTTCTGGTTAACCCATTCTAAAGCACATACCAAGAATCGAACGATTCGTGATATGTGTTGTGTCTCATGTACGCTTTTATTGTACCTGTTCATGTGGCAACTTGGATGACATGACCACACGGCCCCTAGCACCGGCATAAGCGATATTAGATACAAATCTAGAGAGCTATGATGGAAATGCTCTGACAACTCGTATATTGGTAATTAGTGAGCTGTGTCGCTGTGACAACTCGTAAACTGGGGATTGGTGAGCTGTATCGTCGTCAGATGAAAATGGCGGCATTTAACACAAAAGACTAGTCTGTAAGGCCCGATGTCGACCCAGCATCAACTTCCCACAATGCCGACATGTATCAAAGACCAAAATGTCTGTACAGGGGGCGGGCCTCGGGGACTAAACGTCCACCAGCAAACTCTCATTAGCAGCTGAATTTTGGCTATCTGAGGAAAAAATTCCGAATTTACACTTCAGGTTCTAGTCTTCTTACACTTAACCCTGTATTTAGGGATCAACTATGAAAACACACTGAAATCCATGCTATTTCTCAGATTATCTCATTGATACGAGAAACAAAACACGGTCAAGGTATCTGACTTTTGGGATATGCTCTTTTTTCGAATATTACTTCAATATAAGACTATTATTTAAAGGGCTTTGCCTTCAACTTTTTGCATGTGAAATGCCACAAACCCTCTTAATGTATTAAAGATCCTTTAAAACTAACCCCATTCACCAGATTACGATTAACAGTGGCTTTATACCTAATTTACCACATCATACTAAGAGAACAAAAGGAGTTATAATGTCACGGCGATCTGGGAGGTTTTGACGAGCGATCCATGCCAAGTGTAATGATGTCGTTCGTGACGTTACTGGCGCGTTAAGAGACAAGGAAACGATCAAACTAAAGATTAGCTTGGTTATTTGGCAATTGGATCGAATTGTCTCCCGTGTCAAGACTTGGACATTCTTGTCTCTCTGTAATATTCCACATGTCGTCTTTCACTAAGCAATATCTGACGGTTAGCGCCTCGGTGATGCTATCCGTCCCGAATAATCACACAGATGTCTGCAACAAAGAAAACCGAAATTACCCCGTCAGTAGATCTCTGGTGACTAGGATGACTATAATCGATAGGAGGACATTTATTTCTCGCATTAGGCTGATATCCTTCGCTATATTCCCGAAGATAGAATCAAAATTTCCATCTCGATACTGAGCCATCTTCCTTAGCACTTATGAAAGCATACTGCGTTTATTGACGTCGGCTTTTGGAATTCATTTCCTGATAATTTAAGTTTCCTTCTCATTGTATTACATTTTATCAAGCAACTCATTTCCTTCACGTTCATGTTGTCATTTTTAATGCCGATTACCAGTACTGGTGTTTCCAACACACACATCAGGCCCCCAACGGCGTATTATGGCATGGCATCTTCCTAGTTGCAAAACAAATGTTCGTCTGTGCGCTGAACAGCATTTATGAACATAAATTTGTCCTACGTGTAACTACGAACAAATACAACAAAGATATTTATTATGAAAGAAACTGGTCGCAGCTTTATTTAGTAATTACATCAGAAATTGATCGGACTCCTGAGAGCACAGCAGCATCCCACAGCCACCATAGACTAGGTATTTGACAAGTGATATGCTACTGTTAGTGTCTACAGGTATGTACATAACTTCAACCCATTTAAAAAAATGCTCCCTCGGCAAACCCTTGATGAGTTGATCCCTGCAGACGAGTCTCACAATGTTTTCCTTGAAGCCCAATTTTCAAGCTCTCTTACACAGGATCAGTCGAAAAAGACAAATCCCTGAAAAATCCAAACATATTCATACAATATTCATCGATGGCATCTTCTTAATACTAAAATTAACAAATTCAATGCTCTTAATCCTGCATTAATATTTATTCATTTCAGCAAGCTAGAGTGATATGGGTGAGGCGGGTGGAAAAATTAATTCGATTAAATCCTGTTACCAAACCCTGATGTGATCTCTATCGCACAGTTGCCAAGATAGGGCGATTGAATTGGTTGATGGAAGGGAAATCACCCATGCTTGGCGGCAACTCACAATTAATGGGGAGATAACTCTCATCCTCGCTTGAGTCACACATGGAGATCATGGTCCAAGAGAGATCACCCATGCCTGGGAGAGGTTAGACGCCACTATTAAAATTCCTTACTTATTATGTAGTAAATTTGGCTGGCTCATCCACAGAAAAACCTATTCCCAATATTTCGTTGCAACAACTGACGTACCTTGCTGGAAAGACTGAATTGTTCTGTCAAATTTACCGGCAATTTGAACATATGATGAGCGGCTCGATTTCGAATCTGCCGCCATGACAGACAACCACCCCACAGAAACTAAAAATGCCCTAAAACCCAATGGAGGTATCCGACAAAAAGCTGTCACAATGTTGCTGTCTGCAGACACTGGTCCAGCTTGTTTGTAAATTTTCATTTGTCAAATAAACCAAAAATAATTTCAATATATGATACCAACCATTCCTTCCTGGGATGAATAACAACCAATCAGCAGACGCCCTGTTTTCTGCGGTATTTCATCACCATACACACTCAATAATGGCGTGTAACCTACAAGCAGACAAGTCACTCGATATTCATATTTCTATGGTGAAGTTGGGGATATGGTGGCACACAGATTTGCAAATATTAACACCCTTGGTCCAGCACCTATCTCCAATTGTGCAAAAATGCAGCATTTCCTTGTAGCATCTAATCTCAATAAATACCTCCATATCCCTGGAATGATATATTCCTTGGAATGATATATTCTTTGGTTCCCTAAACTATTTCATCATGTATCTGTCAGCTAATATATGCAGATGGATCTTCACATATCCCACAATGCAGTTGTCAGAAAAAATACACCGCCCCCCCTCCATTTCTTCATCTCAAAAGCCTATATTTAAACTTCATACACTAAGTGGTGCTGAAAACATTGAATTGCAAAATGATTACTCTGACAAAAATGCGGATAAACCAGGCTATTCTCATACAAGAATTGGTATAACTAAGAAATATGGCCATGAAATATGGTGCATATGAACTTCAAGTTAAGATCCTCAAATTTGTGGGGTTCTGTTAAAGCTTTAGTTAGACTGGAATCTAGGTGATGACCATTTCAGCCACAATGCTCATGATATTGACTGACTGAATAGATGTGTTGAAAGCTCAAAGACCAGTCTAATAATGCACAAAAGCTCTACAGCAATGTCATGCCATCGGAACAAAGCGGCGGGCTCCGATAGCTCATTAACGAACGAAATCTCCACTTCCGGCTCCATTCAGGCCTCTGGAATCCTTTGTTTACAACTGAAAACAGATAATAAGAAGATTGCAAGTGCCCAAGAATCCACCAACAGCCGTTTTCAACAACAACAACAAAATGTTGAAATCTGGTTTCATGTTAGACGCCACTATTAAAATTCCTCACTTATTATGTAGTAAATTTGACTAGCACATCCCCTATAAAACCTATTCCCAATATTTCGTTGCAACAAATGATCTACTTTGCTGGAAAGACTGATTTGTTCTGTCAATCGGCAATTTGAACATATAATGAGCGGCTCGATTTCGAACCAGCCGCCATGACAGACAATCACCCCGCAGAAACTAAAAATGCCTTAAAACCCCATGGGGATACCCGACAAAAAGCTGTCACAATGTTGCTGTCTGCAGACATTAGTCCTGCTTGTTTGTATATTTTCCTTTGTCAAATAAACCCAAAAGAATTTCAATATATATAATACCAACCATTCCTTCCTGGGATGAATAACAGGTTTATAATGCATTTTGAATTGGTGTAAGAAACACAGAAGTGCCTTCTGACGATAAATGTGTCCAATCAGAAACTTTTTTATGAACGTAATTTCTTTATGTTCGATTAATCTGCACCCAACATCTCTGATAAATGCGGCCGCCTCCCTGTTGACTATCTTCCAACTTATATTAATTGCCCGGTCATCTCCTGCTGATCGCTATTGCAGACGAGGCAAAATTTCAGACCACATGATATCACAATCTGTTAACCATAACTTAACCCTCTCTGGCCTGGGCTTTTTGGGACCTGTCCTGGCCTGGGGGAAGTTATTTAATTATTTTTCTTACCCCTTAAGCTAGAGGGGGTTGAAACTTACCACATTGGGCGTTTGGGATCGAGATAAACCAATATTGGTCCAAATTGGTCGCGTGAGGTGTGTAAAGGAGGAGAAGGGGTGAGTGGAGGAGGAAGAATGGGAGGGATGATTGATTGATTGATTGATTGAGTGGGTGGGCGGTCATATAAGGTCGTTTGTAAACCATTACATTCGATCTATATAACCACTGTCTGACCGGGAATTATGTCGAGTACATGTACGTTCTGTCAAACAACCTTCTCTCGTCGTGACAATATGCTCAGACATATTCAATGCAAACACAACCAAATGACACCACCAAGTGCCGCTATGAGTCCACAAGCGGAGTAGAGCATCCCTACACCATGAGGGTCAGCCGCCCTACGGGATCTAGCAAGACGTCCTGCGTGATCAAATTCTTAGAGGAAGGGCCCCGCAGTTATACCCGTATAGCTTGGCGCAACAGCCAGTGGAAGACCGCCTACGAAACTACAAGGTTACAGAATGTGAGCAACGTTCCAGGCATTCCTCACGATATCGATCAAGCGTATTTCATCGACACTCAGCAGACCAACGTCATAGTCCAAGATGATCTGATGGGTGCGATCAAGGATAATCCACACATCGCCGACTTGTCCGTCATCTATCTGACCCAGAATCTCTTTCCTCAAGAGAAGGTCTCAATAGATAGTCCAAATACTTCGTGTTGTTCTCCAATCCCCTCGACAGAGCGAAAAATGTTTGGTAGTCAAATTTATCCTCAGAACATCGACCATTTCATGCAGGTGTTTCAAACAGCGACGAGTCATCCTTACATGTGAGCGAGCACCCGTCCAGCGGGTCCCCATTAAACCCGCCACCATACGGCGGGCCCCGTTCATACCACCAGCTCAGGATTACTCTCATAGCCCAACCGTGAAGGACCAATCCAAACCCGTGGAAGAGAGTGAACACAACGTGAACACAAGGCTATGGAGGGATTTTTTCAAAGCATGAACACCGAGGTAGGCGTGAAGTTGGCCACAGAAAACAAGTTTCACCACAAAGGGTATACGAATGAGAAAGCTACAACACTGGCACCCAGACTACGACGGGTTTCACGTCAGGAGTATGTCGACCTCGTGGCCCATATGAAATTGCTGGACAATGACCCGGTCCATATGGAAATCGAAAGAACGGCGTCGCTGTTGAAAACTCCGGACATGAACTGGACAGCGGCGTATGCCACAGAAATCGCACAAAAGGAACACCTGTCTGAACGCTATTGCTATTATTGATGTTATTATTGATACATCTTAAGATGGGGCCACCGAGGCCGCTCAGCACCAACGCACGCGTTGTCATCTTTTCACGCTCATAGATGAATTCAATGGTTGATCCGGGTATATCTTCTGCTGCGTAAGAAAAAGATACTACCCAAAGCGGATACCAACACAACTACCCGTGCCCGGAATCTGCTGACCCTGTATGAGGCATTTCAAATCTTTATGGAGACGCAGCTGGAGACGGGAAATTATCTTCTCCAACCCCCAACATGGCGTTCACACTTCCGGCCAGTGATGATCGACAATGCGTTAAGGCGTTACGATAGGGCGTCAAAGCGTTCAGTAAGGGCGTATTTGCGTGGAGACGGGTGTTGACGATCATCACTGCGTTCCGATGAATTTATTTCAATTCCATTGGATATCTAGATTCACCAGAGCTAGGCATTAGAGGGCGTTACTGTCCATAAAATCAAGCGTATCTCAAAGACGTGCACAGTCGACGTTTAACCGTCAACATGGCTTATACTTTCTCTGCGTGCAAATGCATATTCTCCATACATTACGATATGATGCGATACCAGAAGAATGTACATGGGATTGAAGACATCCCTTAGCCCACTGAGGCTGGTGCTAATACTGAAACTGCTAAGAGTCCAACGACTTATATCGAAACAGAGACTGTTGGGACTCTATCTACAGAGAGCTTGGCCACAGATAGTCAGTCTTCGTCCCAGGGAAGCCTGAGTGAGGAAGAACCTACCTTTTGAATGCCCCTCACCATAAGGAAACAGCTATGGCGATCTATTAACAGTATAGTCTGCTACCGCTTGAAATGAAAGCCGATCCAACGCCCATCATGAAGACCAAGCGTCACTTGGAAGAGGATACCACCCACCGAAGCCCTGCAAAATGCGATCAAATGCACAAACAACTGCTCCAGGACATGGCCTGCACGATGTCGCTTAGAACAAGAGCGACAACGGCAGCGAATTTTTCTGAAATATCGGCTTCTGATTGGACAAGCGCAGCCGAGAATACATCTAACGGACAAGAGCAACCATATGACCGAAGACTGAACTTTTTCAAAGGACGGCTTCTGATTGGACAAGAGCAGCCGACGATGCGTCTGATACACATCACACTATTATGCAAACACACCCAACGCGGCTCCCCCAGCGTGAGTATCATGTGATGGAGGAGATAATGAAATGTGTAATACACAAGAGGCTTGTTGTTGTCGTTCTTTCATCTGTCTACATCCTGGCGATAAGATGTAAGGGGTGGATACAGCCGGAGGCTAATGGTTTACAAACGACCTTGCAGGACCACCCACTCACTCACTCAACCCCATCCCTCCTCCTCTTCCACACACCTACGCGCATACGCTGAGATAACTCGACCAGGTAACAGATCGAACCTTCCGAAACTGCACTTTCCCTACTACTCGCCGAGTGCGCAGTCGCATATCACCCCCAGTCTGACTCAATAGGACACCACTATTGTGTTTCAATAGGACACCCCATACGACCCATTTGGACCAATGTTGATTCATCTCGTCACCAAAACTCCCCCTTTTCTACTGTGCATGCTCAGATGGACGGCATTTCCTGTCAGGATGGCGCATCTATCCCCAAGCATGCCCCTGCTTACCCTTAAAATACCATCTCTGTCCATTACTCCACGACTGCGCATGCGCACAATCATTCCGCATCCTGTAAAAACTACACCAGTCGTAGTCAAAACCCCGAGAGCTTCAAGGCGACACTGTACCCAAGTTCGACATGCCCACTCCTATGGGTTAGCGTGTATGGGTATAGGTCGTCGCTGAGTCCCATGTGCGCAAAAATGCAACCGTATTTGCGCCTTCTCCACTATTGATGATGTCACGGATAAGTGAACTGTTTCCTCTCGCTACACTCAAAATCCACAGGCATCTCCAAATGCCACATATCACTAGTTACCCGTATGGGCTAGCGGATATGGGTCGTTTTCCATCCATCCAAGTGCGCATCCGCACTATCTTCGCCTTTCCTACTACTCCTGAGTGCACATGCGCACCATCACGTCAATTCATATCCCGGTCAGGATACTGTATGACTTTACACAATAGCTTTGCATAAAATTCCCTACATTGGTCCCTCGATAGAGTATCCTAGTCTTCCCGAAGACTATCAGGGATGGACGAGAGCGAATTGACGGCCAATGAACACGAACAAGGTCGAACATGGCCCAAGATTGACGCAACACAAGGGTAGTTACTCAAAGGGCAGATTGTGATTGGATAAGAGCGAACACGGTCGAAGATTGAACTGTTTCAAATTGCGGCTTCTGGTTGGACAATCCACGGACAAGAGCATGGGATAATTGTAATAACAACCATAGCGGCTCACCCATCTCGTGATCGATCTCGACGAATACTTCAAGGTAACACAACGCCCGGCCCCTAAAGACCCATACCGGCCCACCTAGACCCATTTGATAAGGTTTTCCAGGTTCTAACTGACCCCTATCCAACTCCACTCCATGACCCATTAACACAGCCCTCTATGGGTGGGCAGGGCAATTCAAAACCACGTCCAAATTCAACACCAGTATGACCCACCTCAATTCACATGACAATAAGTGACCTCGCACCAGAAGTGCTGTGACCATAAGTGACAGCGCACCAGACTTGACCTCGGTTTGATCTCAAGGTCAAAGGTCAACCCACATGTCCACCTCATTTTTCCCTCCTCCGCCTCAACAATACAAGATTTGCCCTTTCTATATCACTAGGGCTTCACGACTTGCAACTATCTGTTCTGTGCGTTGACAATTACAGGGGATTTCATGATAGTTGACCGTTTGTGGCTGATATGATGTTTACAAACACAAGATGTTGCTCTGGCAAGTGTTGAGGTTGAACATTTTGGTTGTGTCTGAAGTTGCAAACTTGCAAGTTGGCTTGGACTGTCATGCTGATCTCTGACTGGGTGATGGGCTTTCAAAAAGTCACTAAGTCAAAGATAATCATAGAAACACACCAAATGAAATAAACATATTATTAGAAGTTGGAAACTTCAGATAGGAGGTGCACAGTTACAGGTGATGTTTTGATTCAGTCTAGGCATGTGATTTCTTGTGACTGAAAGATATCTCGGTAAACTATTCTGAAATCCTCTGTAAATTTAAGACAATTCATCACCGGATTGAAAGCGGGATAAATGTGATCCGGTTTTAGATATATTAAGGATCATTTCGATGTCACTTTTAGATTCAAATGTGAGAATGAAATTGGTGAGAATGAATTTATCTAATCTTGATGTCGGCTTTCATTGTACGAATGGGCATTCTTGATAAATTATTTCTTCACTGGGATTGGTTCCAGATAGGGGTGGACGCAACTAGGATTTGACCAATGTTAGCCCCTTTGAGGTGAATGAAGTAGAAGAAACTGGAGGAACTTTTACCCAATGCTAACCGCGACGCTCTTATGTTTATTATAGATAGCAGCTCTTCACAATGTTTGGATAATAATGCTAGACCGGGATGATGCCAGTTGTGAAGAATTGGTCGGCGTCGGGCCTCACGGACTGAACAAGCTGCCCTGTATTCAGCTAATATTTTTCCCCGATTTGGGCCATTTCTTCTATCTAACGGTCACTCAGTTCATAAATTTCCATTAGATGGCTATGTAGGGCTATTACACGATTGCTCTTGAATACTTTTATCTAATACCTTTCAAGACGGTGCTGTGGAATGTGTGGTCATGTCATTCAAGTTGTCCACATCAGCGGTTAAAATAAAACTGTGACTGAGATAGAGAACACCACAGGATCATGTCCTGTTGCTGTGATACTTTTAGATATATGCAGTCAGAGAATTGGCCTGCGATACGACTTTTTGTAAGTACCCTGGCATCTTTTTCCGCCACCTGTTTATGTTACATTTAACATGTTTGTGGATAAGGGTTAGTCAAGATTGACACCATGCAGGTAGAGCTATTGTTCATCTCATTATCATATTTCGTGTCAATCCCATAAAGTTAAAATCTAAATAATCTAATAAATATAGGAGAATTTATCAGAAAAAAAGATTTAGATAATATTCAGGGTCTGTTCTTGAAGCAGTACAATATCTAATTTAGCACGAATACGATATAAACAGTACATGAATTACGCGTATTTACTCGCATAGGTATTTTCTGTTAGAAGCTGGTAACCTGGCTATTCTCGAAACATTCAACATGGTCAAGGGGAAGTAATCAACCAGGTTTTACTTCGAGATTATCGACAAATCAGGAGATACATATTTTGTACATACGTGCATGAATTAGATTATGAAAGAAGAAAATTCCTGTAAACGCTCTAATTATTCAATCACAGAAAGTGCCTTTTGTCACCCAAAAATATTGGGGCGATAAAATTTATTGAATGGAATGTTGGGACCGTATATTAATGCATGGGTTCTCCTACATTTAATCCGGGAGTAGTATACAAAGAGCAGACGTTTTTGCCATCGAGAGAGGGAGGGGTAGTCCCAAGGACATTTGTGGGGCTCGAACCTGCAGTGCCAGCACCGAGGCTGGTACGGGTGTGACTAAAATCGGTTCAGTACCGTCTCCTACTTTCATATGATATCTCGTATGATAAGTGCACGCATCCAGCTATGGAACAGCTGAATGTCATTATCCATTAATGGATATTCCTCGAATTTGCAGCCTCTGGGGGTTTTCATATTCTCACAGCTGAGCATAATCTATTATGGTTTCAAATCCATTTGAAATCCAAAGGAGAGCATAAATCCAGAACATTTGTAACTCTTAGAAATATAGACCAACCAATCTAGAAACAATGTATATATATGTAACCAATTTGGTCATATTTTTATATGGAAGAAAAATCAAAAATAGAATTTCTGCAAACCATGAAAACATGTTTTTGTAGTATATCCCATTTCAGTGAATTTCATCTCTCAGTTATTTCTAATTAAGAAATCACATCGTCTATGAATTTATAGAGCATTTACCACATAAACAGCAACACACAACACGGTATACTGGGAAGAAATTTATTTTCGAAAGGTAAGAAAATATTAATGAAAATAAAATAAATATCTTTGTGAACTGACGAGGTAGATTAAATATTGCAGAGGTGAGAGATATACGAGGGTTGATAACAGATGATAGAATGAAGAGACTGTATTCAACATGATTAATGGAGCCCTCATACTGGTTTGCGAGGATGAATTGACCCATCAACACAACAGTCTGCTATAACTGATGTGTGTCAATGTTTCATTGTCAGAAATAGACTTGATTCTCTAGGGGAACAATGATCATGTCCGCATATGGCATGACTATGGACACCCTCTCCACCCTTATAAATACATGTAAAAACATGTCGATAACAGAAAACTGATCAAAATGTTTTGGATATCGAAATCTGCTTTATATTTTGTATCAAAAGTTTGATATAATATTAGAACATTGGCATGATTGGAAGACGTTTATAGATACCCATATACAAACATACAAGAGACATGCTGATACTTGGAAAATCTCGAAGGATTTGATCTTGAAGAGCATGGAGATAATATTTCACGTATGGTGGTAAGCTTAAAACATAATGAAAGGAGTGTTTACAACAGAATGTATTTGGGATTATAAAACAATTTAGAATATAATAAAACAGTCACTGAACCTATAACAAGCGAGCCATTTAACAATGTACAGCATTTATTAATCATAATAATGTGTGACAGAAAACAGACCGACTCATATCAGAGAATTATAACAATGTTCATCTCACTATATATAATATATCATGATAATACAGGATATCATGAAAATTGCACATTTGTCAACTATTTGTCTGAAACGTGGCATGTGATAATTCAAACAATGCTCCATTCTCATAAAAAATAGAACTGACAAAAGTAAGCTGGCCCATTTAGTTATTACAAACATGTCACAGCCATATTCCGTTCATTAGGCATATTAGACGCAGGTCGATGCAAATGTAAATTATCACAATTATTAATCAATAGTACTAGTGCAGATATTAGCACTAGTTACTTCCTTGGACTAAGATTTTCGTTCATTACAAATCAATTCATGAAAATATATTCCTACAAAATTTGAATATTACAGGTATCATCAATCACATTTCTGGAGTTTTGAAGTCTGAGAAATTAGGACTCTGGAGCTTTCTATCAAGAACGTTTTTGGCATTCTAGGCTTTTCTCACTGTTGGCGTATTTCAGGGATAAATGTCTCATTATTCCTAGAACAGAACTTCTCAAACACAAATATTTACCAGCATTAGTTTACCCTGGATATGAGCACAGCACCATGTGCTCTAGCACAATCAGGCATCAGTCAGGACACTCAATAATATGGCATATTGTAGTTCACATCTATTTTAATTTTACTATAAAATTACTGAGAAAAACTGGAGCTATTGTGTAGAACATTTGCAGAGAAATTCTGCATGTTACATGAAATATCTGTCCTATTCTTCCAGCTTCACTCACAATGTCAATGGATTTTGAAAAACAAATTCTAATCACAAATGAACTTTGTCAGCATTCTTACAGCTGGAAGATGAGTAACAATGTGTTGCTGTTGTTGACTGCCACCCTCAATCATTTTGTTCACTACAGGAAAGATTAAATTCCGATAAACTTGTGTATGAAGTGTCAGACAAAGGCTGGTTTTCTTGTGTTGGATTCAGGAGATTTGGACAATACCTGTTTGGTCATTTCTTCAAATGCCTGCAAAAACATAATTATATATGTCAGTGAAGACAGATACAATGGCAAAGATGTGTGTACATGCATCATATCAGAAAATGTCATTTATACAATAATTGAAACAACGTTACAATATTTCCTTCTCATTGTTCTGTCGATATGTATCGATATAGCCACCAGAGACATCTCTCTGACACAGCCATGATGTTAAAATCTAAATACTGTCATTTCTTCCAGGTTCTGACAAAGGAATCTAGTGAAGAAGATCATGAAAATCGTCAGTATTTAGGTATGTGGAAGTTTTCAATCAACTCAGGTGTTGGATCAGGCGAGTTTCATAACCAATTTAAAGCATTAGAAAGTTTTGGATATCAGACTCACCTCAATATCAGCGAGAACCTTGGGATCAATCTCTCGTCTAGGGGATGGACCTGGACTTCTATCAGGAGAAGCATTTGCACCTTTAACATCAAGATTACCTTCTAAAAAATCATCTCCATTGGGTCTCCTGCTGTTGAGCAATTCTTTTGTATCCCGTCTTTTCCAGAACCAGTTTTTACTTTTACCTTTTGTTGTATTTTCTTGAACCCTCTCAATAGGTTGACAAGAGTCACTTTCAAAATTTGGGACAGATGGGCTGATGTGAATGCCCGCATTTGAAGTGTCATGTGATTTTTTCAGCCAATCAAATGAGGCTGGCAGTTTGGATAGATTGACTTTCAGACTTTGGCTCCTCTTTTTGTCGCCTTTGTTCAACTTCCAATCATATTCACCTTGACCTTGGGGAAAGTCTAAACTTGTTTTGCGATTAACTGACTCATGGAGTGGATCACGACACAGAGTCCTACGGCTATGTTCCTGTTCAGTTAAATCTTTATCAATAACCTCCAGGGCACTCGTCAACTCTTTCATCTGCTCATCCACATAATGGTCACCACTGTTGTTGTTGTTATTTGGCTCTGCTATTTTCTGTTTGCTTCCAAACCTAAGCAGTGGCTTCTTTCTTGACACGGAAGTTGTCTCCAAGTGCTTCTGCAGTGTTTCCACCTAAAAAAAACAAAAACAAAATCAATCACTGAAGTGTTGATATGATACTGTAACCAGGTTAAGTACCTGTACAGTAACTTCTTTGATCAATTGAAAAAATGTATTAATAGCATGCACTCCCCCATCTTGGAGTCAAATTTTTATCCGTCTCCCTGAAGTTCTGATCACCTGAACATCGGAGAAATTTGATAGCTTCAATCATCCTATTTCATCAAATTTCTGTTCCAATAAATTTATCAACCCAATACTAATATGAATATCAAATGATACATCCTTGTGAATGAATAATTAAAGCATTTACTGTGACACTGGAGTGTATTCTCTTACCTTGAGTTGTGTGGAGAGCCTTCGCTGCCGGAGCCTTGTGATGTCATGGACAACCTGTTCTTGCTGTAATTTCCTTCTCGCCTCCAAGTCTGATGGAGATCGTCTCGCATCGCCTCGCTGGATACAAAAATATACAGATAAAATATTTAATTCTGATACAACAAATCCTGCAGAAACTATCTCCACTGAAAATCTATATAGAGTAAAATTAAATAGAAATGACAACATCTGGGTTTGCTATCTTTTTTTTTTAAATCAATTTGATCAATGTCCAATAAGATTCATCCTGCAAATAGTTAACAGTGGGATAAGTGCTTCCTGAGATGAAAAGTATTAGAGAATTCACTGTATATCATTCTCAAACCAGACTTCTACCAGATGTAACAGGAAAGGTGCTGAACAGCCTGAGGAATGACTTTTGCAGAAATATACAGCTTGTTTTCAGGTATTACCAACATACCTTATTTCTTGTTTCTGATTGTTTTTTCTCCAGGTCATGTTTGAGAGAAAGCACATGTTCTAAAAGCTGTTGTTTGGCCAATGAGTCAGAACTGGTACTGGATGTGTCCAAAGTACTGTCTGAACAACTCTCACTGCTACTGTCAGGAAGCACGGCACCATCACCTGGAAAGTATACAAAAGTACAGGTCAAACTTCTTCTCTTCAGAACTCTACAAACTAACATACATCATGTATGTGGATAATAAGGTATCTCATTTTTACAGGAGTCTCTCATTCAAAATAATATAATGTTTTTTAATAATCTTTTTTTTTACTTCGGCCAAAATGCTGTTACTAAGAAATTGATGAAAGTGTATAACTTCATCAGCTTAAAATGTAAGCTGTGTCCGACACATAAGCAGGCCCCAATTTTAGGCCTTTCATTGCATACTATGAGTCAGACTTAAATAAATGCCATCCTGCATTGCTTCAGTTGACTGGCAGATATGCTCTGGTTTGGTAATGTAAGACTATTCAAATTTTCCCTCATCTGAAAATCATTTTGATAATCTAATGAAAGTCTCCAGAGTAGTTGAGATGGCTGCATTATTAAAATTTTTGACAGAACTGACTAATCATAGAAAGAAGTTTTTGGATCCATTCAAATTTAGTTTCGGAAAAATTCCACAATAACTCGCAGATTCTATAATGGTTCAATAATCAAGATAGACATACCTGTGGCAGGTGCATGGGTCAGGGAGGAACTAGGTGAGAGAGACTGTGAGTGGGTATGATGTACCCCTTGTGTGATCCAATGTACCCAGTTGTTCATCTCGTCCAAACTCTCAACACAGAAATACAGTGAGAAGAAACGCTGAAATAAGAAGACAGCACATTAAGTTTTGTTGGTTCCACCATGTTTGCAATCCACTTGTTGTGGGTTGTTGAACTACGAGTGCAGACATTTTTCCATTTCCATGATGTCTCAATTGGCTGTAGCTCATCCTGGAGCAGAAAATATATATTTCCTAAGGGCCGGGCTGTTCCAAAGTACATGGCATGGTGGGGAAAGAATTCAGTTCTTTGGTATACATATGGTGTCAGAGTAGTATACAGTCATTTAATATTAGAGAGATGGGATAAATATTATATTGGGGCATTAATTGGGACCAGAAGAAGTTTCCCTCCAACCCTATGGCTCTTTTTTTGGAACAGCCATAAGTAAGATATCTCTATGTAGGACCATGAACACTGAGATTTCCTGGATTTCAACTTCTCTTTATTGAACACGACGTTTCGCTAAGTCCGCCCTTAGCATTCTCAAGTGTATGTAGGTGTTTCTAATTCTGATTCTGGAAGGTTTGGTTTGGCTTCTTTACGTCGAACACTTTCATCTCACAATGGTTGAAGAGAGCCAGAAATGATTGTGGATAGGCTGTGAAACAACAGATCTGGCTTATGATTACCAATAATCTACCCATCAGAAATTTAGCTGATTTCCTTCAAGGTCACAAAACTATAATAAAATATCATTTGTTAGATATTTGTAGACTTACATCATGACTAAGCTGGAGAACATAGGTTTTGGTGGGGAACTTCTCCACATGCATAGAGACGTGAAACCCTTCCAGCTGGATAGCGTCCACGGTGAGCAGGTCATGGGGGGTCAAGTAACAGTATAACCATCCCCTCCGCAAACAGAACCAATACCTGAGGGACCAAAATAGGAGAACTTTATTTCACAGGATATATATAAGACAACAATCAGATATTTACATACATTTATTACTGGGTAATAAGTGTGATATTAGGGTTATAACTCAGTATTTCTGTCTGCAATCTAATCATTGGGAAACTAGATTATTCGCTGCTGTTCATGGCTGTTAAAAACAAGCATAATGAATTAAAACTGAAATGTAATAAAGGAAGAGATAGTTAAATTTCTTTTTTTTTTTCATTCTGATCAACAATATTGTTTATTCTACCTAAAATCAGGGCTGCAAATACATGAACATTGTCTTGCAGGAAAGAATGGATCATTCTGTAAAAGTCTTCTGTCTTGACTCGATCAATAATTGTTTCCAAGGATTAGTAATTTCAAAATGAGAAACTGTTCATCCAAATTGAAATAATTGCCTTAAATGTGGAAATGTTGAAAAAATAACATCTGTAAATTGCATTTTTTATTTTTTTATTTGCGTCATCCTCACCTAAGCCAGGAGCCATCATGATGTCTTTTCTCCATGTAGCCCGAGTGGTCCAGGTGACCCAGGTGTTTGACAGGTAACTCTCGCACACTGACAGGCTTGTGACGTTTTCTCATCACCAGTGAGTGGCCAGACAAACCGATATCATCTTTGTAAGGAGAACTACACGTATGCTGATTGGCTCTCTGCAAATACAAACAGGGAATTAGATTTTACTTTGAGATTCATCGAAATTCATACAACTGATGTCATTTAGAATCAGTGAGCCAATTACTCCTTTTTGTTTCAGTATCTCACTTGAGTATGTGTGTCAGCGTGCTTAACCTGAAAGATGATTGGGATTAACTTCAGACAGTATACTACCCACAACAGTCATGGCAGTGGCCCATCATTAAATGATTTTGGTCAGTTGTGTTACATAACCCTGTTCTTCATCATATTACCTTGGGTCACAATTAACAAAAAATAAATGGTTTGTATCTTCCCTACCACCTGATGCCACACCTGAATTTTCCCAGGCTACATAGATCATGATATGTACAGGATACATATATTAAACCCAGCATAAACACTTAGTGGGTAATAACTGTCCCATGACAGTCCTAAGTTCAGAGAATTTAATCGTATGGTATTAGATTCACATTTTGAAGAGCTGTGTATTTAGCAGCACAAGAAAATACCTTCACCGATGGCTTTTGGCCAAAATCGCACAACAAAGACTGGGTGGTTGATCACCCGTAACGCTTTGTATTCTCTGGCCTAAAGGTATGATCTCTTGGCGTGTGGCCATATTAACAAAGCCAAGGAAACTATAAATAAGTGACACTGTTAGAAGTGTACCAGGCCAGAAGATTATTAAGGGTGTATAAAAAGGTATCAATCCTATAACCAAGACCAAATCAGGTCATTTCATTTCATTCATGGTATAAATTCCCATGTTGTTTTCCTGTAGGCAAAGCATGACAAACAGGACAGGGAAGGAACTGGAGTTAAGAGAAACCCAGTTCAGAGAAACCTAATTATTTGGCATAGTTTTTAATACATTTCAATCAGTTTGTTTCAGTGGTATACTCAAGTACTATCAGAGCCATCTTGAGGACATAATGCATTGAGAAAACAAAATAATCCTAAGAATTTAAGCATGAAATTTCTTGTCTTTATTTTTTGTGAAATAATCTCATTTTATATTTTGACGTACACGTGACAACTACCTCTTGTCATTCTCATTAAGAGATATTATATGGCTTGTTTGTAACAAACAATCTGTAGACCACTGATCCATCCTTCTATAATTGTATGCAAATGAGGCTGTATGTACAATGTAGCTTAGACAAGATTTATAGGTATATTCTGCCTTGTCAATACAATAACACATTAAGAGGAACATAAAGTTAAACATGTACTTTAACTTGCAGGTAACAGGATCCTGTAAAGTGAATCCTCTCTGTATGATACCAGTACTTGAATAGTGATAGAAACATATTCCAATAATTGCCTGACATTGGCATATGAGAATGGAGAATTTCCAGAACAAGATTATTATCATGACACATATAATTTGTGTGAAAGCTCAAATTTATATCATCTTTGTGAAATCGCATAACTGTACAATGTTTTTCTGGGAAAAATGATACCCGAGCTGACAGATATCTGATGTTGCATGAATGTTGAACAAAAAGAAGAAGCACTCGACCTATTGTAACAATAATTAGAGCAGATTGTTTCATTACCTTAACAGGTGGTCGACAGGAAAATCCAGACATCGTACTGTATGGCTTAACAGATTAGTCCAAACACTGGCAACTAATTTCTACAGTTACACGATCGTGACTGTCAAAATTAACCAGACCTGCTACTAAAACCTATCCTTCATGAATATATCATACACCATGTGTTAAGCCAATTACTACTCTTATAGAATAGATATTATTACAGTCCAGAGGTTCTGTATGAAGCCAGGCATGTGTGACACATAGAAGATGAACTGTACTAGACATACCTGTACATGACTTAGGGGACAGACAGGTGGGTGGGAAGAAGCTCTATCTTTGCCAGGTGATTTATTACCCTGTATGGATGGGGGAGTGGGCTTGAGTCTCCAGACCAATTTATAAACTAGCTATGACATTTGGACAGGTCAGTGGTAGGCCATGGTTCGTATGTATCCTGCTTACATTCCATTTGACCATTAAAGGTCAGAATATTAACCCAGAATTAAAGCCATGAGAATTGACCAGGTCCCTAATCATGGGATTAAGACCGTCCAAAAGTCAAGTTCCAAATTCGACCTGGTCAAGCTAATTATTCAGCCAAACATTGTAGTAAGCCAATTATATTGATGACATCTGGTATGTTAAGCCTAGTTCTAACACATCAGTGGCCCAAAGGTTACCAAGCTATCATCAAACAATGTAGATACTTGACATATGGCAAGTATGTGTAGATGTTTCATGTGTACTTTTCCACAACATGGACCTCACTATTCAGCAACTCCATGACCAGATATTTTTATATTGAGTGAAGAACCAATGAAAACATACATCTTTTTTCAAAATTTGAATTAACCTTTCTGGTATTTCAAACTGAAAAGAGATCTCATATTATAACATTCAAATTTTAAAAAAAGTTTGGTTACCTTTCTCGTTAAGTCCTCGTAATCCATGTTCTCTGTACGCTCCTGGTCTAGTATAATAAAACTGTCCCCATGACAGACCTCCTGTTGCTGGGTGATACCTGATGAGTTACCATGGTTACTCTTGCTTGTAATCTTTCCCTCTCTCTGACTGTGCTTTCTCAGGGCCTACAGGAAACACAGTTCATTCGATAAATATGAATATTGTAGAAGGTGGATAAAATCGCTATGCAATCAAGCCTTCATCATGAGACACAAACTATTAATTATTTTTTTCATATTTAATATATTGCTGTTTAAGCTGGGCACTATGGCAGGCCGTTTCAGTATTTAATCGGTCATTCCACCTATGTTGAAAAGTTCTATACAAAAGTGGAAAACTTTCCTACATATGCAGAAAAAGTTTAGACATACTTGTAAAAGTTTTAGAGATGTGGAAATGTTTTATACATATGTGGAAAACTTTTCCACTCTTGTTAAATAAGTTAACTGTTTCACTTATGTATAGAAGAATTTTACATATGTATATAACCTTTTCACATATGTATAAAAGTGAAATAAATGCACACTTTCATGTAAATCTTTTACACTTATGTTGAAATCTTTTTGACATACAATATATGTGTAAAAGATTTTGACATATGTCAAATAACCGATTAAGTACTGAAATGGTTTGCCATAGAGTACTAGTACCCTCATTTCACCATCTGCGGCAGACAGTGACACTACTAAAAATTTAATGAGATCAATTGTATAATAATGCAGAAAGCAATGATTGGTTATATCAATATTCACATAAAGCAACATTATCCTTTTATGGGATTTATTCACATTTAGAATATTAAGTGTGAGTCAAGTAAAAGGACAGCCTCTTACCTGGAGCACATAGCGGCCATCTCGTTGCCAGACATGTGTTAGAGCCTCATCATGGCGAGGGGGGACGTGATCTAGACTTGCCTGACTGCTCGAATCTAACGTGGAGCTGTATATGGTACTACATGAACTTGACTCCCATGCTGCTATAATATCTACACTCTGCTCAGTCTCTGGAAATTTCTCACCATTCAGATCACTGCTATAAAATTCCTGTTTCTCAGAGATTGACAAAGTTCCCGATGACATGGTCATATCCAACTCACACGAAGAACTGTCTATGTCCCTAGATGTAATTGCAACTAGAGATTCTGGCTCAAAAAAGTCACTCTCATTCAATTCTTCATATGGAGATCCCAGTCTGTATCGTGCATTAGTTTTCGTGAACAGGCCCTTGTTGAGTATGGAATCATATGAGGTGTTGTGGTTGTCGAGAAGTTCTCCTTGGTCTACACGGACTTTGCTCGCCTCCATCTGAAGCACTTGGATCCAGCGAGCCAGATCAAGACTGTGGGCAGCACACAGGTAGATGCTCTTACTGTTTGCCTGGGACAGTTTGAAGACAAATGGCTTCGAGGCCTTTTGCCTCTTACGTTTGTCATTCAGTAGATACGTTATAGTGTAATTGGACAAAATGGCTACAAATACTGGAGTTTCTGATTCTTGTTTTGTCTTGAATGCATATAAACAACCTTTACTAACTGAAAAGAATAGCTTCTGCCATTTCAACAGCACCTTGTGTTGAAGGAACCCAGACATTCTGGTGTCCTCCAAAGATCCTAGGGTTACACAAGGCAGTGCAGATTTTGGCTTTCTACCAAACATGCGCTCTTTGAAGCCAGAAGCTTTGCGTATCAGTCCGGATGTGACCGGCATGATCCTACCAGAGTCCAGTGATTGTGATAATGAATGTTTTTGGGACCGAGTAGAAAGACTTCTCGTACAGGAGTTGCCCAGTAGCAAACTGTCCACAGATTCAGCAGACTTGACCATTGAGTTTGATCCATGAAACTCGTTAAGAGAAGAAGTATCTGAACTGGGCATTGGTGGACTCGAATTGGATTTTCGGAGCACCAGTCTATCAATGTGGTCAACACTTCCTGCTTTCTGGAACAGTCTCCTATCGAGTGATGATGACATATGTAGACAAAAGGAAGAATCTAGGGGGTGAAGAGCTCGAACTGGAGACAACAAATTAGCATTTTTCCGATTAGCATCCCTGCGTAATTTTTGTTTGAACTCTGCATAGTCAGTGGCGCTGGCTCCACTCTCTCGAGATGTGTTACTTGATTCACTATTCAAGGACAAGTCTGAGCAGGATTTGTTTAAGTCCAGATGCAATTGGGCTTTACGATATTGCAATGATGGAGATTGATCTGTCGAATCAGGTGACCCGAAGCTGATGCTTGGGATCATGGGAATGTCATTTCTTGGGAGCTGATCATTGTAATTTGGTCCCTCACTTTCAAATGCGTTCAGATTAGCATTTGGTGAAGAAGAGTTTCTGGAAATAGTAGTATTGGTCAGGTTGTGGTTACTACACATGTCAAAATCTAAATTTGATGCCGATTCCAAGACGGTCACCCATTGGCTGCAATCCGACTTGCAGGGTGTGTAGAAAATATGCTCAGTACCAGCGATGTTCGAGTCCACAGAAAATCCATATTTGTGTTGATTATTGTTATCAACAGTAGTCCTGTTTATGGAATCTTCCTGTTTGAGTTTGATATCCGCTCCTGGTAACAGGATAGACAACATAGGTTTGGTGGAATCCTGGTCCTCAAATAGACAGAGCAGTATATCAGCGGCAATACACCACCTCTGCACGCCCGATTGTTCATGGTACAACCATCCCAACTGATCTGGCAGAACAAGATCAGATTTATCAACGTCTTGTAGCAAATCAACCATATTTTCGATGATGGAAAGTTCTGAGGGACTTTGTCTTGGACTGGTGTTCTCCTGGTGACTATTCGTGGTTATCCGTCTGGACATGGCATCACCCTCCTCACCATTAGGGATCTGGATGAACCGCTGGAC
>JAVTVY010017586.1:0-68789 GCA_036873755.1 Hanleya hanleyi
ACTATTCTGATTGGTTAGTCCAAAAAGAGAGCAACAACAACAAAGATTACAGGTCAATCCTTTTATTAGCCCCTCCATCACAGCACATCCACGCTGGAGGAACCGCTATGGGTGTGTTTACATGTGGATGTTAAAGGTTAAAAGTTTAAAGTTCATGTCAGCGGTTAAAGGTCATTGCCGGTCACGTGACAATAAACATGGAAAAACCCGGATGTAAGATGATGACCCGGATGTAAAACCACAGTACCCATGGAAGACGCAGGAATGATGGGAAAACCCACTGGGAAACCCGGATGTTGACAGCGCAAAAACACCTGTGCACTCGTCCAAATGAGAGCATGTGACCTTGCCTTCTAGCCGAGGTCAAAATACTCGCTTCTGATTGGCTGTCAAAGGTCAAAATTGGAACTCTTCTGCATTTGCCAATGAAATCAGCCCACAAACCAAACACATGTTTTGGTCTAGGTTAAGAGCGAGCATTCCAGCACAGAAATTTTGACGAGAAGTTACAAGTTACAAGAGCAACAAGTGGAATGAAAAAACTAGAGGTTCGAGGTGTGATATTTCATGAGGCAGTGCAGGTCCTCATTCGTTATCATAAGACTTTATGTCCAAATGGAATTTCCTTAGATTGGTGGGATAACTTAAAGGGTGAAATTAGGGATTTAGATGTTAAATTTGGGAAAGCTCATGCAAAAAAACGAAACGAAATTATTGATCGTTTATACCAACATTATAGGGAATTATATAAGGCAAACAGGGAAAATCCTGGTGAATATTTAGATCAAATTTTAGAACTTAGGAAACAATTGAAAGATATACATTTAAAGAATTATCATGGGGCAAAAATTAGATCCAAAGCCAAAATTCTAGACAATCAGGAAAAATCGTACAAATTTTTCTTTCGAAAGGAACATTCCAATTCTAAAAAGAAATTGCTTACGGAGCTTCAGGCTCCGAATGGACCTGCGGTGACGCATGATCGCGTCGTCGATGAGTGTCGGAATTTTTATATAAATTTGTTATTTTCTGATCCCATCTACGATGACCTTGCTAATTTATTTTTGAAAGATGTTCCTGTCTTAGATGAGCCTGACCGCCTTGTGTGTGAAGGTCCCATCACGAGACAGGAGATCTATGATGCTCTCAAGGGAATGAACTCTGACAGGTCACCGGATAACGATGGCCTGTCGAAGGAAGAGTTAGCAGACATTCTTGTTTCTGTCAGTAACTTGGCCTTCGGGGAGGGCTCCTTGTCGGATTCACAGAGGCTGTGTTACATCTCTCTGATCTGCAAGGATCCCTCCCAGTCGGATAATTTGAAAGTTTGGCCTCCCATTTCCTTGCTGAATGTGGACTATAAAATTATATCTAAAGTTCTCAACAACCGTTTACAATGCGTCTTGTCCAGTATTATTGTGGATGACCAGATATGCAGTGTGCCTGGTCGTTCGATACTGGACAATGTACATTTATTGCGTTGTATTTCGGATTATGTTGAGCAAAAACATTTACCTTGTGCCTTTGTTTCACTCGATCAAGAGAAAGCTTTTGATCGAGTGAGTCATGGCTTTATGTTTAATGCCTTCAATGGGTTCATCTGTTATATACAGATATTTCTAGTTCTGTAATCGTTAATGGTTTCGTTACGGAGTGTTCGTCGGGGTTGTACTTTGTCTCCCCTTTAATATGTTCTGTGTCTGGAGCCTTTCTCGATTCAGATCCGGAAGCATCCAGACATAGAGGGAGTCAAGTAGTAGTAAACATATCTCTGTATGCAGATGACAGTACAGCTATTTGCTGTACTGGGCGTTCCATACGGAGAGTAATATACTGACGTAATCTTTTTGCGGGGGCCTTCGGTTCGAGGTTAAATATATTTAAAACCAAGGGAGTGCTCCTCGAGAAATGGAAGACCCGATCGGACCATCCATTCTGGATTTCCTGGGTGGATGGTACGAAAATCCTCGGGGTTTTGGTTGGTAATAACCTAATGTCTAGTACATGGAACCCGATTTTGGAAAAGTTTACCAAGGTCTTGGAATCTTGGAAGACTCGTGGTGTGTCTCTTTTTGGTAAAAGTGTTTTGCTCAAGGCTGTGGCCTTGAGCAAATTACTTTACGTCGGCAGTGTTCTAGATCTTCCGGACAGTTTCCTGCGGAAGTTCCAGAAACTTATGTTTTCCTTTCTATGGACAACTTCTGCTTTTGAGCCAATTGCTCGTCATTTTGTGTATGCCGGGTTCTCCGAATTTGGCCTTTTGGTTGCTCATCTCGCCTCTAGATATGGAAGCTTGTTAATGGTTCTGAGACGAAATGGACTTACTTTGCTCCCTACTGTGTTGGTTTGTCCTTAAGATCGGTTAACCCTCAGTTTGTTGACAATAGCTTTCCACATTCGGATGCTGTTCCTTCCTTTTATTCGAATTTAATGAACACCTTTCGGCGATTTTCGGCCCTTTATCCAAATTTTGATTGGTTCCAACCTTGTTCGTCCAAAAAAATTCTATCTTCTTATCCGACCAATATGTCAACAACCTCGGGTTATTCGTGTTTTCCCCACCCTTGATTTTATAATGGTGTGGAGGAATATCTTGAATAAATGTATCGATCCGTCTGTTCGGGATGTTCCTTGGCGTCTCAGCCATGATATCATCTCGGTTAATTATTTACTATATAACCGACATGTTACTCGTGGGCTTCAATGCCATTTCTGTAATGCCATTGAGGCCACTGAACATTTGTTCGTGTTTTGTCCGAATGTTCGCTTGATCTGGAACCTGGTTTTCGGCTGGGTTTCCGATCTAAGTGGCATTCGTCTAAAACGGGATAGTAGGATTATTCGTTTTGGTCTTTTACCAAAATTTACTTCTTCCCCTCCGGGACCTGTCTGTCTGTCTTGGCTCTCTCCCTTTCCTAAAATATCAATGTAAATTATTAAAACTACTTTTTGTCCAGAATATCATATTTTGGACAGAGGGTTGGTTTAATCATATTATCTACAATGTAGTATCCATATTTAGTGATTGCTTTGCTTTGAAAAGGTGGGCTTATCGTTCATCTGGGAATTAGTGAGCTCGCCCTTGTTAATACGTATATACCTGTGGTAGAATGTGTTTCTTTATATTAATATACGGAAGGCTGTGCAGGTAGTTTCAAGCTACGAGGCTATGGCTTCGTAACATTATAGTTAAACCTTTTTTTGACACACCAAAACGATGCCATAACTGTCAGAAATATGGTGGTCATATAGCTAGATTTTGTAAATCTCAAGTTGTATGTGCGAAATGCTCTGGAAATCATAAATACGAAGAATGTACAGAAAGAAAAGTAACATGTGTAAACTGCAAAGGCAACCATTCAGCGGCCTACAAGGGTTGTTTAGCTTACAAAGAGGCAAAAAGAGTTGAATTCACTAAGGCAGACAAAGGAATTTCTTACGCAGAAGCTATAAAAGAAACCAGAATGAATAGGAAAATCAGAGAAACTAATGTGAATCAAAAACTCAGAGAAACAATAGACCTGCGAAAACCTGTGAGCGAGGCACCAGTGACAGAACAATCAATGGAGTCAGAAACCGCGGACCAGCCCGAAACAATTAGTATGAGTAAAATCGAATTCCTAGGCTTTATTAACATTGTTATTAACTCAGTCCACAATGCCAACCCCAAGACGAATAAAGCTGACATAATAGCCCGCATTGCTCAAGACTTCTTGAATTGGGAATTTAACCCCAAAGAAATAATAGCATGGGGATTCAATCCGAAATACAAAAGAAAAACATCAACTCCCAAGAAAAACAATAACGCCCTCAACACCTCTATATGAGAACACCTGGGACAATACATTAGACCCACCGCGTAATACACAACCCAATTTTCAATAAACTCACCATACTACAATGGAATGCAAATAGCATTGCAAAACACGGAGACAATCTCAAAATCTTAGTAAATGAAATAAGCCCTGCCATCATATGTATACAAGAAACATTTCTTAAGCCAGGAAAAAATAAATTTGCAATAAAAGGATATACGCCATATAGACAAGACAGACTAAACGGCCCAAAGGGAGGCAACCTCACACTAGTTAAGGAAGAACTCATACAGCTAGAATTGGACAAGAGCCCAGTAAATGAAGACCTCGAATGGCAAGCTATACGGGTGTTCCAAAATAATAAACCTATAAATATAGTGAACCTGTACTCCCCTAGCACTCTAAAAACAATATCACAAAAAGAACTTAACAAAATCACCCAAAAATATGACTCGCCAATTATAATCTGCGGCGATTATAATAGCCATAATCCAATCTGGGACGAAACCTGCACCACGTCAGATGATAGGGGTAAATCAGTAGAAAAATGGTTAGATGATAATAACCTCGTATTCCTGAACTCGGGAGAAGGGACTAGAATAGATATGCGAACCGGTAAACTCACTGCAATTGACCTAACAATAGTCTCTCCCGAACTAGCAGTAAAATCAGAATGGGCAGTCCTACCAGATACACTAGACAGCGACCACTTTCCAATCCTGACTAAATTTAGCATGAAACCAGATTTTGAACAGACAGACCCTCTCCCACGTTTCCAATACTCCAAGGCAGACTGGAAAAGCTTCCAAAACCATTGCCAAAGTCTAATACATGACGATATAGTTAGTAATGATATAGAGACTTTCAATGAAAATATAACCAGCAAACTTCTAAACATAGCACAAAAACATATTCCAGTTACGAATAAGCGACCCAACAAAAATCCAGTGCCTTGGTGGGACCGAGAGTGGGGAAAGAACATCGCTGCAAAGAAAAAAGCACTCAGAAAATTCAAAAAAAGCCGGCTCCAGAGTGATCATGAAATATATAAGGAACTGAAAAGAATAGCAGAAAAAAGCGTCAAAGAAGCCAAATCAAGATGCTGGGAAGATTTCTGCAACACTATAGATACGAAAACTAACTCAAAGAAAGTATGGAATAAAATAAAAAGCATTCAAGGGAAAGCAGCTAACACAATACCCGTACTAAACAAAACAAAGAGAACTAATCTCGAAAAGGCAGAATATCTTGCTGAATCATTCGCATCAAACAGTAGCGATAGCAACCTGAAACCAGAATTCAGAAAAATCAAACAAGAAACTATCCTGGAAAATGACACAAATGATTATATAGAAAACTACCTTAACGGAGACTTTAATATCAATGAATACAGAAAAGCTTTACACTCTAAAAAAGAAAGTTCACCCGGCGAAGACAAACTAGGGTATACAATCCTAAAGCACCTACCAAACACCACTCAGAAACTAATCCTAAAACTAGTTAATGTGAGTTGGAAGACCAAACAACTCCCGAACAAATGGAAATCATCTATTGTTATCCCAATACCAAAACCTGGTAAAGACCCATCAGATGGTAAGTCATATAGGCCGATCTCACTCACGTCAAATTTATGCAAAATTATGGAAACCATGGTCAAAAACAGACTTGAATATCACCTGGAAAGCAACAACTTGTTAAACAAAACACAAAGCGGTTTTCGGAAAAAAGAAGTACTTTAGACCACATAGCCAGACTCCAACACTCAATCAAAAAGGGTAATGCCAAACACCAATATACATTAGGCATTTTTTTGGATATAGAAAAGGCGTTTGACCTTGTATGGCAGGACGGGATTATCACCCAATTAAACAACCTAGGAATTAAGGGCAGGATACAACACTGGATAAAAAATTTTCTTCATGACCGAAACTTCAAAGTTCGTATTGGTAACACCATGTCCATGGACCACCAGCTAGATAACGGCACCCCACAGGGCAGCGTCATAAGCCCCACCCTTTTTAACATCCTGATTAATGGCCTGGCCAACGAAATTGACACAAAACATCCTGAAATTGAACAATCACTTTTTGCTGATGATGCTGCCATGTGGAAATCTGCCGGATCGATAAAAAAATTAACAAGTATAATGCAAAAGGTACTAAATACAGTCAGCGACTGGGCCGATAAATGGGGATTCAAATTTTCAGCTGTCAAAACTACCGGTGTGCTATTCTCAAATAAACAAACCACAGACATCACGCTATCACTAGGAGGCCAGAAAATCGAGTTTAAGAATAGTGTCAAATACCTAGGTATGATCTTCGACCGAAAACTCACTTGGAAAGACCACATCGACCAATTAATTATTCAGTGTAACAAGGACCTGAACCTTATGAGGTGCGTATCGGGTACCAACTGGGGGGCCAATAAACATAGCTTAATCAAATTATATCAAACACTCATCAGATCCAAAATAGACTATGGTTCAATCGCGTATCAATCAGCATGCAAGACCCATTTGAAAAGAATAGACAGCATTCAGTATTCGGCCCTAAAAATAGCCACCGGGGCGTTCAAAGGAACTGCATTATGTAGTCTACAAATAGAAACTAATGAAAAACCCTTACACTTAAGACGAGAAGAGCTGTCAATGAAATATACAGGGAAAACAATAGCCAAGGGCGAAAACCACCCATGCCACAACATTTTTGGTCCAAAAACCGAATACGAATTCCTAAAAAGGAAATGGGAAAAAGACTCCGCACCATTCGGTTACACGATAGAACGACTATTCCAAGAACACGACATCCCTATCTCTTGTATCTCTGACACTGACAAGGTCAATAGACCACCATGGCAACTAATCACACCACACGTGGACACGAATATACATAGCTACATCACCAAACAGGACAACCCAGAGCATATAAGAGTCACTGCCCTCGAATATATTGACACACATTGGAAAAATCGCTTGAAAATATATACAGACGGCTCCAAAAACACGTCACAATACAGGTTCTGCATTCGTTATACCAGAACTTGACATTCACGAAGGTTTCAAACTACCAGACAATATGTCTGTATACACCACTGAATTAGTCGCCATAATCAAGGCTCTCGAATGGGTTCTTCAGAACCGACCTGTTTCCACCGTTATTCTTAGCGATTCCTTAAGCGGACTGGTATCTATAAAGAACTCCAAATCTGACAGCAGACCTGACCTCATACACGAAATAGAAATTTTATGCACACAAATACGAGACAATGACATTGACGCCATTTTAGCTTGGATTCCCGCCCACGTGGACGTTAGGGAAATGAAGCCGCTGATAGGACAGCCAAAGACAGCCTCACCAAAACTGCACCTGACGTGCATATAGGACTAGGAACCAAAGAACTGAATTCTATCATTAAAACCAGAATAGATAGTAAATGGGAGAAGGAATGGAACGAAGAAAACCGAGATAGATGGCTACATAGTATTCTAGATAAGGGGAAAAGAAGGAGTTCTGGATTCCAACTAGACAGTAAACGTGACGACCGCATCATCACAAGATTAAGACTAGGCAAAACAGGACTAAAATCTCACTTATCTAAGCTAATAAAAACACATCACCACTATGCACTTCATGCAACAACGAAGAAGAAACGATAGAACATTTTATACTCAAATGCCCAAAACATGACCTCTATCGCCGAACACTGGAAAACGAACTCAAAAACTTAAATGTCCCTCTGTCGTTGGCTTCTATATTAAATCCTAAACCACCTCTTATAAATAAAGTATACTCCACCTTACTAGCTTACATCAAATCTACTGACTATCACTCTACCATTTAATACCATATGGTTACACCAAGACACCAATAAACCTAGGACCAAATTTGAATAAATGTAGCACGCTTAGAGTCAAAACTATTTTACAGGGGCGGAAATAAGGGTCAGTGATCAGAAATGACTGATCAAATTTGGACACTAACCAATCAAAATACCATAGCAATAACATAGACAAATTCACTGATCAAATTAAAAGCTCCTAATAACGAGCTCCGACCAAATTGTGTTCCCTTATTTCCAACCCTCGTTAACGAATGTTAACCGTCCGGTCTTCATGCAGGGGCAGAAGACTGGAGGTTATATGAAACATTCACAATCGGCTTTAACTATAATAATATTTTTATTTATAATATTTAGTACCTAATTATTTATTGATATTGATCATGTGTGACTTAGATCACGATAGTGCCAGTCGATGGCAAAAAATAACACCAGAAAACAAGAAACTACAAACTCTTCTATTCTTTGTAATACAGGCACAGCACACTGAAGACCACAGACGAGTAAGACCAGCCATGAAACAGAACACCGATGACGACAAATATTATGAAACCGCACCAAATGGAGATAAACATGCATGAAGATCATCATCGTCGGACAACAAGAACGTCCAGAATACTCGACCCTGTACCACGCTAGACAGGCTACTCCACCGAACTGAGCAAGCAGAATACCAAATCCTAAACCACACAGACATGCTACCCCATATATGACACCGAAATGACGCCTCAACACATATCATCCGTTGACTTTCACACAATATAGGACGTAGACCTGCCGTCCTGTGCCCCAATACACACTCCAAGCAATTGTTACAGGCACAGATTTCTGGAAGAACCCACCCTGTTCCCAAGGTCGTCGTTAGGGAAGTCGATTCGAAAAATCCTGAAGACGCCCATGGTTCTCCCAGTTTTTTCTGGACGGCTTTGTGCGTACAAAGGGGTACCAAGACAAAGGCATCATCCACGCGATTAGACCAACAGTGAACTCATATTTACTAGTATAGCTTAACCCAAAAAACCCGAAAGAGACTTACGAACTTGTACATAGCGACTCTTATTTACTTCTATTTACATCTCCTGCTAATCTATCATTGTTATTTATTATTTATTCATTTATTTATTTATTTATTTATTTATTTATTTATATATTTAGCGCTGAAAAAGATATTAAAAGAAAACAAAGAAATGTACCGCGAAATCCAAATAAAACATTGAGTTGATGGGCCGCGAAATCCGAATGGGAAGCGGCCCTTAAACTACAATTTCAATCAATCAATCAGGTAGTTTCAAGCAGCACGATCGACACTCAGCATGCTGAGAATAGGTCGGTCTGCCATGTCAAGGAGTTATCGTCCGAGACTCCTGCACAGCTTTCGATTGTGCAAATTATATCGGTTCAATATACACATTTGTTTCTTTCTATGATAAATAATAAATATTATTAGTTATTCAGGTTTTCCCCCGGTGTATGGAAAGTCACGACCCTCCCTGAAACTCATACACCCTATGGCGTCAGCCGAAGGGTGTATGAGTTTCAGGGAGGGTCGTAACTTTCCATACACCCGGGGGAAAACTTGAATAACGAATTTATTACCCCTCAAGCCTTTTCATTTTATAGTGAAAATACTGAAAAAGGTATATCATTTATAACCAACGGTACAACGTACAAATCCAACGGGCCATTTCGGTTACGAAACTGTTCGCATTTTGCTACTGCACTGTGAGAAAGGCGCGCCACAACAATCCATTTCGATCTGCTTTCATTCGGAAAGCGTCTTTTATTTTTGGAAGAAATGACACCTTTTGGTGAGTTATGTGTCGGAAACTTCAGTGAAAGTAATGCAGTATGACTTTAATCCATTAAATTTTGACGAGTGATCTAAAGTTATTCCATAACTATTGAGATAATATCATCTGAACTTTCGAAGCGAGAGCGTCGTTTCCAATCGCACGTGAGTTGTTTTTATATACCCCGAGTAGCAAAACGTCACTCGGGATGTATGGGATTATACGACCCGACCTTTTAACCAATCACAATCCAGATATGGAATACGAATTTGCTTGTGGGGTAATAAATGTATATATAACATAGAAGGACTTATATATAATTATTCTAGTCATTAAATTTTAACTTATGGCCTTCTAATACTCTGTATTTCTTTTTATCTAATTTCTATAAGCCTAATATTATTCTGAGCCTTAAAGGTCATCCCAAACGCTATGAGGTCAAAAATATTAAAAAATAGTCCTTTCGATTCTGAAAATAATGATATTTTTTTCATAATTTTGTGCAGCCTGGTTGGCGATATATTGCCGTTTGAAAGGTGCAAATCGCTCTCCTGTCAATTCCAGCTGTGACGTCACGGAGGGAACCATCTTGTATTCTCTATGTTAAAGCCGTATACCACAGTCGTATGTAGCTGCTGATTTCTGGAGATTTTCGAAGTATCGGGGCATCATTTTTTAAATATGCCGCGACGTTGTGTAGTGGGAGGTTGCAGTTTTACTACAGATCACGGTGTTATTATTCATTTGTGGCCCAAAGACGAGAAAATCGCTGCAAATTGGACGAAATTTGTACGCAACACGAGAGTGTGGAAAGAGGGCCCGAGCCAGTACTCGTATAATTTGCTCGGCACATTTGACAGAAAGACATCATTCGAGGACATCTACAGCGTAGCAGTTGAATTCGGGTACAAACCAAAACTAAAGAGAACAGCTATTCCAACTATCAAACCTAAGAACAATCAGAATGTGACGGCAAAGAAATCGGACAAGGAGAATCTATCACGGACATCGGCTGAACGAACCTAGCCTGCAAGCGAGGCCTCAGGCAGGGAGACGGCTGTACATGCCCTGCTCGCTCTCGCGTGGCATTTGTTGCTTGAGCACCTACAGGTTAGACTGGATGAGTCTCTATTTCATATATACGTTTAACCATTTGTTCCAATGTGTCTTAATGTCTGTATTTGTATGTTCAATTTTATTCATTCTATGTATGCGTTTTTAGCCAAATGTTGGCACAAACTTCACGCAAATAAATTATCTAAATTATATACTATTTAATAATAATAATAAATGATCTTTCATAAATATATATACGTTTGATAAGTAAATAAATAAAAAAAACACCAATTGGAGTGAATGGCTGTAGATACAGAAGTGATAATAATACTTTCATAATCCCTTGACATTTGAGATTGTGGGAATATCATTCGATTTCAATTTAATTGAGGTAATTTGTCCAAAGTTTTTTTATCAAACTATATAATTCTGAAATTGGTATTTCATGGGGATTATGGGAAAACAAACAAAATTCAAGTCGGACGTATATCAGTAGAGTTATCAACAGTTTACTGTCCATACTGCCGAATCCCGAAGTTTATCCCTTCGAAAAGGCTGCCTCGGTCAGTAACAACAATAACAACACAGATGTGCTCGTTCGTTACATCACAGAATCGTTCTACATTCAATACAGTTTGAAATATATGGACATTTGGTCTTATAGATGACGATAATAAGGTTTCCAGTCAAGTTGCATACCAATCTGTATTCAACAAACGACCTCTCCGAATCCTGTCGTCGTCGAGTTCCACGTTGTCAGAGTGGTTGTCACTGTCAGAATCGGAGCCGTACGGCTCAAATTGATAGGGCTGAATTCCGCCGTTGGCCTGCAAACAACTGTTAATTTGCCCGTCATCATCCTCCTCTATGTCTATTTCATCTTCTTGGCGAAAAATATTTCCATCTAAGCAGCTGATATCGCTCGAATCGACATCTGAACCGGAGCTCTGACTGCATTCGCTTTCCATGTTATCCGCCATTTTTTCTCAGGCAAGTTCCCTCTGTGACGTCATCAAACCCAGCTGTGAAACTGAATAAGCCCACTTTGCTCCCATATTACGTGTGTTTATGATCAGTTAAGATTTTTTTCAATATTTTTTTCATACAAAGTGCAGTATGAACTATGCTTATTAAGCCTTTTTAGACCAAAAAAAAATCCGTTTGGGTTGACCTTTAAGCCGTTAGATGGATTTAGTCAATATAAACCTTGTCAACTCTGTAAAGTCATCTTTTGATGAATAAACTTATTTAAAATCGGCTATTCCGAAACCCCCAGCATGCTCTGCTTTATCTTATTCTTTTGCATGCTTGGGCTTTTACTGCTTGAGTCAATAAACCGTGTCGGAAGTAGCGATCTCCATGACAGTTTCGACGGAGGAGACGGGGATTCGCCTCTGGACCTTGTTTTTCCACACCCTTTTCCATTGCCAATATCTCTCACGGAAATTTACGTGATTTACGTGATTTCAATCACCTAAATGATGTGAGGCTCAAAAAAGGCATGGGTTGGGATCTTCGGCCATAAATAGATGTACAATCTTTAACAAAAACCCTGTAAAAGCATATATTTTCTAAATGGGCACACTCGTGCTATTATTCCAGGAGACTTGTGCGCTATTGAAATTGAAAAGGAAAGACGTGCAATCCTCCTTAACCCTTCCTAAACTTTTCTGACAAACGAAAATGTGTTAAATTCTCCCCACAACCCAGAAAAAACGTATAAAATGAATTTTATCGCCATAAAGGAATCACCATTTTTGCTTCCCGAGAAAGTGCGGATTTTGACTTGCCAGATATTCAATTTCAGACACGATTAACTCTGTTGTGGCGAGTGGGTGCGATCAACAAGCAATTGTTATATCCACGTTTGGAGAAATGGTTACACCCAGCAGGGTGATACTATAAATATCAGTTAGTAGAAAGTTAAGAAGAATTACCATGCTGTCAAAATCGGGCGACCTTCCTTATTATAAAATTAGGAAGGGGCCACTTTGTGCGAAACCGTGACAAGTGTGGAGTGCACCCACAATATAGCCTCCCTAGCGCTACGAAGGCAATCATGATGTCAATTTCATTGTTTTAGTTGCTTGTATCTATGGTAACAATCTGTCGCGCATTGTCTGAGTTAACGTACAGAGCAACCAGTATAGTTGACGTAAATATCTCCCAGGCTACCACGCAGAGAAACGTATAGCCCAATTCGGAAAGCGTTTTATCTCCCTTGGTCCACCAGGGGCGTATTGGTGCAGGGAACTTGCAGTATTTACCGACGGCCCTCGTAATTAAATAGTCTAATTTTTAAGAGAATTATCTTCATAATGTATACGTGTACAAGATCTATTGGTTCATGAAGAAAATATAAACAAAATAGTTTATCAAACAAATATTCTTGATCAATATTTGATACACAATATAAATTGCGGGTGCCTTCGGTAAAAGTGAAACGGAGTAGACTACTTCCCTGATGCCAAAATGGAATATTACGTGCAAAATAATTTTTTTCAGTTAGTGTAAAAGTATATTTACTGGTCTTATGCTCTCAATGTTTTGTAGGCTCTGGGTCTTATATGGTTTTCCTAATAACAGCGTCTAGAAGCAGTGGATTTGTGCAAAATCGTCTATTTTGAGGTGAAAGCCTGCAGTATACTTTTCTCTCCGTTAACATATGAAGCCCGTCGAGAACCAAGATAAACTTCACTCCGAATTATTGACCCTGCTAATAGTTTGTGTTGTCCAAGCACGGTTTCGGTTCTGGACTGGTGTTTACGAAGGAAAAAGCGTACGGTACTGTTTTCACTTCAAAATAGGCGATTTTTGCACCAAATCAACTACTCGTGAATTCCAATGTGACGGAGTCACGATTTGGAAGGTACTTTAAAAGTTTAAGTTTCATTCACTATAAGCAGACTTTCTACGTCCTATCGCCTAGTTACCGCTCTCAAGTTTCAAATAGAGTATAATATACTCTGAAATATTGCAAATGTTTCGTTGTATAATCTTGGGACTAATATTGCCTGTTTAGTTTTTTTGCTGCTCTGTTTCAATCTGATTATTCTTATATGACATCTCTTACTAGCATACAGTACCTAAGGTTGATAAGATTTCTTTCCACGTGAGAAAAACGCGATTGGGTCATGACAGAGATTAAATCTAGCCCATGACGGAATCACAGAAAATCGAGACGGAATCACGGGTGCGCTTTTTAAATCTTCTCGGTAAAAGAGCTTTATTAATTACACATTTTCTCCAAAAATATTCCTAGGAGAAATTGATGACTAACTCCGAAATCTTATTTTGGTCAATGAATACAGTGCTTGTCAGATGCATATCTTTTCTATAGAAATTTTAAAATAGTATACTTTTCAGTAAAATGCAGGTTTACTTCTTTGACAATTTCGAATTTTCAGAGTTCATCAGGTTAATATAGTGCGGGGAAATATTTCGCCACTAAAATACATCTTGTCTTTTATTGGCGTGTTTCCGGAGATAATCGGAAACAAAAAACAGCATGCTAATACATGATCTACAAATTAATGTGCAGTGAATTTTGTGCAAAAAAATGACGTTTCTTTTTGTGACGGGTGAATCTACGTGAAAATCATGTACTTAAAGATGCTGATGTTGAAAAACAAAAAGGCCCAGGGCCAATAAAATAATCAGAGCATAAAACAACACATTGCAACGTCGGTCACCAGATTCCCGGTTGTATTTAATGTATACGTCCACGGGTATACCTTGAAATTGTCGTTACCGTTCATATATAATACATGTTAATATCATACCTGCATAGTATCGGTGGTCGCAAACAGCAAGGTGCTATATTTAATGAAGTTAACTATAAAAATGTCTTCGCTTTCGCGTAATGTTAAAGATAAAAATCGGACACTCTTCCACAAAGTTAGTGCTTAGTGTCGAAACTATAAAGGTACCATACAATATTAATTTACTGGCTTGAAAAAAGTCGAAGTCAATGTGAAACAATAGGTTTGTAGCTCTACAGATCTCATCTGATTCATCACGGAGGAACAAATCTGAAAATATATGTATATATACCACACACACTAAATATCAAAATATAACTACTGAGAAACCACTACTTTGAAATGCCCTATATCTCAAGATATAATTATTCAAATCAAATGTTGCGACGCTTTCTCTTTCCGCGTTAGCTTTTCCCGAGATTTGCACACTTCAGCATCTGGACCGATCCTCTCTCTTTCAGAAAACTAGCCTACATGTGTAGTTGAATGTATGCTCTTATTTATTCTTCAATTTGGTGTCAATGCAATTATCTCAGTCAGGTCTTTGAATTATGGACGCGGAAATTCCTTAATGGGCGACGACTGAGCTTTGCATGACGGACTAGACGCTCATATCGAAAAATGGAAAACCAGAATATTTTACTGGGTAAACATATCATCGTCACGCGATCGGCTTTCCTGCTGGCCCAACTGATTTGCATGTGAATAGAAAGCGAAACTATTTCTCCGACGTTCACACTACGTTTGAAGTGAAAGGCAAGAAAAAACCCATTGTAAACCGCGATTATTGGTATAGAGGCAAAACAGACATTGTGGAAACTAAAGCAGAATGTGACAAATATCACGCGTGAGTCAGAACACAACAATTACTGACAGAACTCCTGTTCGTTGAATTAACTGAACGGTCAGACAGTTTCCTTAAGCAAATCCTACATGTCACGATATGGATAAGAGAAGCTTATGTTAAATATCCTTCTGTCACAGCAATGCCGAACACGGTAAAACACAGACTTTCATTCCGAAACTCGCAGCATGCTCTGCTTTGTCCAGGCCATTCTTAGATATGCATGGGCTTTTACTGTTTGGCTCAATAAAACAGGTCGGAATTAGCGATCTCCATGACAGTTTCGACGGAGGGGACATACCCTTCTCCATTGCCAATGTCTTCGCGAGAATTTACGTGATTTAAAAGAAGCCAGATGATTACAGGATGCATTCTACACCCAAATGATGTGCGGCTAGAAACAGGCTCTGATTATCGGCCATAAATAGATGTAAAATATTTCAGAAAAACCCTGTAAAAGTATATTTTCTAAATGGGGACAGTCCTGCTATTATTCCAGAAGAGTTGTGCGCTATTGAAATTGAAAAGGAATAACGTGCAATCCTCCTTAAGCCTTCTTTAACTTTTCTGAAAAACTTCATAAGATATATGAATTTTTGTCAAATTCTTCCCACAACCCAGAGAAAACGTATAAAATGATTTTGTTTTTCTGTTTTTATGTATGTTAAAGTGTTTCCCGTCCAAAGGTCAATTTAAAATGGCGGAAGAAAAAAACAGGCGGTCGATTGGTATACCAGAGATTAAGAAATTGAACAAGAAGACTTTCTGAAAATGGAGACCCGTGCTCTCTTCAATGTGGAAAGATGAACTCATACATCATGATTTTCTCAGAAAGCCCCAGACTGCCAGATGATTCAAGCCTTTCATTTATGGAAATCCAGAGGAAAAACATCCAAATTATTAAATTGACTGACTGTTTCATATCTGAACCCAGGAAAGTATTACATAGGCTGATTTTTAATCAGATATATAGACTTGTCCATGAACGGTCCTTCATTCAGTCTCATGCTTGTCTATGCAGTACCATGAACTCTGGTATAAATTGACTTCGATGTAGGATAGCATAAGGATAGGATACATGTAGATATACTATTTAATACTTGCCGTAAG
This sequence comes from Hanleya hanleyi, assembly GCA_036873755.1. Classification (NCBI taxonomy): domain Eukaryota; kingdom Metazoa; phylum Mollusca; class Polyplacophora; order Lepidopleurida; family Hanleyidae; genus Hanleya; species Hanleya hanleyi. Next base: position 16,217 of record JAVTVY010017586.1, read on the forward strand.
TCTTTTAATGTTGTATATTACACAAACAAACTGTAAATATCAATGCAATACTGTTTGTTACAATGTATATATATTTCACTTTCTCTTTTCCTCCTGTTCCACCAATTTGGGATTGAGTAACTGGTTTCAGTACATAGAATGAAGAATATAATTCATGCTTACAGTGAGCTTCCCTATTATGGGTAGGACCTCCAGCCAATCAAAATGCATTATATTCCTATTATTGTGTATGTATTCTTCCTATTATGTATGCTTGTTAACAGAATTTTGCAAAATCCTGTACAAAACCCGGCACATGAGACTGCAAAAGGAAAACATTACGTACATCACTTCTTTCAAGTTGGTTTCAGGAAACAGATGTATGATTATTGTGATTAGTGTGAATTGGTGTTCTACAAATAACAAGCCTGGAATAAAAAGTAGGCCTACTGTTTGGCAGACTCCCCTCAACCACTTATTTTCATATGCCCGTCGATGGATGACGTTGTATGTTGTGATCATAATTTATGTCCATCTATTTTCTTTTCCATCTCCAGTTCCAGGCCATGGATTAGTTATACTATATTAATATTGAAGTCAACAGATCGAAGGTTAAGGTCACTGTGTGAGAGAATCAGTAAATCATTGAAAGTTGTGATGTTTATAATGCTTTGAGTACAGTTCAGAGATGTGGATTATGATGGTGAAGAAGACTATTGAGTTGGAAAACCCTTGGCCAATTTTGGTCAAATTGTATTGTTGGTATTGTCGAACTCGTCCGTCTGTCTTTCCTGAGTGTCCATCTTGCTTGTCAACACTATCTCTAGAAGGGTAAATACCAACAGGCTACTTCTTCCCCATGTCACAATCTACATCGCTAAACTGTAGACCCTACTTCTAGCATAAACCTAACGATATTGAATGATTTACTGGTTTTCGGCCATCATGACCTTCAAACTTGATCTCAAATTAAATATGGTTCCTCTTTGCCTCATGGGTAGTATATCATAGAGACATCAATAGCTCATGGACAGACAGAAATCACTATCACGTAATATCACTTCATCTCATGACAGGCATATTATCACTGAGGAATTACATTTTTTTTGGCCTCAATTCCAATGTGACATATCACCGATGTCGTCCTACATCTCATTAGTCCGACGCTTGTTATATTTAACAGTTTGAATGTGACGTTAGATTTGCTTTAAATTTAAATCCCTTCCCACATGTCTCACTTTACCTTTCATTGGAATGTTTAAATTGGACATGTCTTGTTACTTAAGCTTTCCGCATGCTTGTGTGTAAGCAAGTCCCACATGTGTAAAGTTGTGGGGATTCCTGGTGCAATATATTATACAGTTCTAGCTCTCATTTTGTTGTGAATTTCTTGTTGCACACATCACATTGCATAATATTCCTTTGAATGTGTCTTTTCGGGTCTTTTAGGTTTGTCATTGTATGATATGGCTTCCCACAGTATGTACCTTTGCATGTGCTCGCATGCCACGATATGTTTCGAATGTTTCTGTACAAATCCTACATTTTTATACACAGTAGCCTTCATGAATTTTAGCTATCTATCCACGCAAGGAAAATAGTGATCTACGTCAAAGCCAAGACAGGCTGGCTGACCAAGACAAGAAAGAAAAAAAAATCCCGCCTAGGGAGCTCATGGAAAGATTAATTCGAACAAACAAAAAGATAATAACAGTTGAAAACAGTTTTACAAAGAGCTTGCGCATATATCAACACATGTGCTTTGGAAGACGAAAAGGCCCCGTCATCATCCGAACGCATGACACGATCATACGTAGAAACTTCTGCTCGTAGTGTCAAGTGAAACGTGAAATGCCCTTAGCAAGCTAAGATGGGCCCCGTATGACAATCTTATATTCAATCTATCTACACCAGGAAAATGGTGATCTAGGGAACAAGACATCAAAAAAAACAAAACAAAGCAAAACTACCGCCTAGGGAGCCCCAGGAAAGATTAAATCGAACAAACAAAAAGATAATAACAGTCGAAAACAGTTTTACAAACAACCCGCGCTATATATCAACACAGTGCTTTCGAAGATTGTTATATTCAATACAGCCCCTCTATCTACACTAGGAATTTGGCGATCAAAAAAAAAAAAAAAAAAAACCACCGCGAACAGCGAAAATCTGACGAATCAACTCCAAAATTCACCATGCACAAATGCCAAAAACGTTCACGAAAAATACTACACAAGAAATCTGGAATAATACTAGCTTTAAACCCCCAAAATACTCAAAATATCAGAGACGAAATTGCACGTGAAAATCACTCAGTCTACATGCGGGTCCCTTCTTGTTTCCTGACATAAAATTGTGTGGAAAACGAAGATTGGCGCTTTTTTTCTGCTCAGTGCCATTCTGAACTTTTTGTACTCGCCTTAAAATGAAGCAAAATGTTGCGAGAATGTAGACCGTCAGTTAGAGACACAGCAGCTCCAGTTATTTGTTGTTAGCTAGGTTAGCTAACAATGGTAACATAACACGTTATAGCTGAACTGATGAACACTTCTCTCTTGAACAGATCCCTGTCTGTGCTTCTACGATTTTCAGTGAATATTAAGGATAGCTGTCCCCTTAGAGGCAGTTTTTGCACCCCGTAACAATTTGTCGTCTGTATCAATAAATATACAAGATAACCATAATAACCTATATATTTTATGAAAGCGTACATCGTAGGGATATATGATTTGCATAAACGACGCTGCTATCGTGTAGAAAATATTCCCATTTTTTAAAATTGAAATGAAAACAATAGCGTCCATTTTCAATTGATATTTCATGAAAACTGTTGGTCTTGTTTCAACTTTGATGGTATACCTTGATAGGAGACAATTCGAACTAGTAAACTCATTTGTCTATTTTTTATTTTTGCCTGATTTTGTTTTCACAGCTATTTTACTAAAATAAATTGGAAAAAACGTACTATTTTACGGTCGTTTGTCTTAAAAGTTTAATAATTAAAAAACTAATCCGAATTTAAAAAAGTGAGATAAAGTTTACTAGTTCACCTTATAAGTAACAAGCATGACAAATTTCAAAAGCGTAGCATGGATACTTTTCGAGAAATAAACGTTTAAATCTCGGATTTTGTACAAAACTGAAAGCTTGAAAAAGTTGAAAAGTGTATTCATCAAATAAAGTCCAATTTAAAGTTAAAAAAACTTGCTAAAACTTGCTCAACTGAGAATTGTTCACACCTGTGTAGATCACTTCACGGCGGGTGTCTGAGTGAAGTGTCACGGTTATAATTAGAAGCAAAAACACGGATGTTTGCATGGTTTTGATCAGAAGGGGGTAGATTAATGTAAATAAGTAGAACTAATAGATAATTAGCTTACCATACCACTGCGGAAATGAGTTTTGGAAAGGGAGATTTAACAGACAAAAATAATAGTAGCCAAGCGCAAGCTAAGGCAATTTGTTTAATTGTTCCAGTGCCTCGGAAACTAAATTTTGAATCCTAATATTGAAGCACTTCTACTTATAATTTTCATTTCATTTTTTTTACCAAATATTAGAGGAAAGAGTGAATATTTGAATGAAGAATGAAAAAGACCAATTTTGACCCTCTAAGAGACAGCTATCCTTAAGCTAACACACAACAAATATTCTTTTAAAATTCCAATTGGGAATTCATTCGTGATACAATAATATGTAATAAATATTTCTAATATGTTGAGCAATATTTGAACCCGCTCCATGTTATAAAAATAGAAGGGAAATTATGAGAATGAACCAAATCCCAGACGGTGTCCTACGTGCTGGGCACCTGTCGCCGACACCGGGGCAGGACGGCATTTTCCAGGGACTAATGTGGAACGACCCCATCATTTAGCAGGTACTTTCTTCTGACATTTGCTACCGTTTATCCACGGCCAAAGGACTTTTGGTGTCCGAGCGTCCGGTCCACCCAGTCCCGCAATCAATTCTGTTTAAAACCCTCCCTGTCTTTGCATCTACGTTATTCAGTGAATATTAAGCGAACACAAAACAAACATATACATATTTTAACAAATTTAAATGGGATTTCATTCATTGATACAATAATACGTCGTAAATATTTCTGATATATTGAATCATATTTCATGTTAGTGACTTAATCGAAATCGTTGGTATAACAGGAGCTGTCTGTTCAGTGTCTCATGTTTAGCATAATTTCGCATTTGCCGTATGCTCCCTGGTAAAAATGACACGGTCTGTACAGGGCCACGAGCGTTATTGGCCCTGCTTAATCAAGGACTTTAGGCGCCTGTCGGTTCCGTCTACCCAGTTCCGCAATCAATTCTGTATAAGATCTCTGTCTCGAGTAAAAAGTACCATGGATTACCATGGTAAATCCATGGTACATTTTTACTATGGTTATTTTACCATGGTTTGCTGTACCAGGGTAATTGCATGGTAAACCATGGCATATTTTTGCCGTGGTTATTTTTGCCATGGTAATCCACGGTACAAATTTATCATGGTTAGCTGTACCATGGTAATTCCATGGTAAACCAAGGCACATATCTACCATGGTTAGTTGTTACAATGGTTTATCATGGTATTAATTTACAATGGCAGGTAGGTAGAGACTTGCTGTACAGCAGTGGTATATTTTCCCATGTCAAATGTCTGGATAGCCATGATCTTTTTGAATGTGTAAAAAAATAAGTTAACTATATAGTGACCCTTACAAAAAAATCTTATAGGATCCTATAAGATTCTGAAAAATCCTATAAGATTATTCGAAATCTTATAAGATTCTAAAAAATCCTATAAGATTCTGAAAAATCCTATAAGATTCTGAGAAAATCTTATAAGATTCTAAGAAATCCTATAAGATTAAAAAAAATCCTATAAGATTCTGAAAAGACTTATAAGATTCTAAAAACAATCCTATAAGATTCTAAAAAAATCCTATTGGATTTCATAGGATAGAAATATAATAATCCTATTGGATTTAATATGACACTCCATAGGATCAATTGTATTAATGATATTAAGAAGAGTGGAAGTTGATCCCGCTCAAGTATTTCAGTGAATTATTTCACACAAATTAAGTGTGTGTTCACTGAAGTAATTGAATGTAATTTCACCCAAACATTATTTTGCCAACTACTTCAGCGATTTATTGACTTAATAAGGAAAATCCACCCAACTTGATACTGGACTTCATTCAACTTGAGTGGGATCAATTTCCACTCTTCTTGGGAAAAACTAATTTAACGTTTTTAGAGAGTGATGTTTATGCGGTCTTCAGTCAAGACAAATATATCTAAAATGCGTTTTTGCTTAATCAGGACAGATCCGTGAATAACCACAACACAAGTAGTATTTTGGACCCTATTTGATCCAGATCTTATAGGATTTGCAATTTTGTATGATCATATACGATTCAATATCAGTTCACAACACCCAAGTAATGTTCTCCATATTTGGCTGCTCGCAGTTGGAGAGAGAGATTTTGTACCACAAATCTCCAATCTGCTGCTCATGAGGCATCAAATATCAATTTTGGTAGTTTCATATGAAATTCATCTTAAATTTTAACTTGAATTTAATACAAACTCATGATTAATATTTTCAATAGCTATACTATATTACAATTGAATTAAAGGATTAATTTTATTTTCATATTGTGTGAATATTCTATCGTTATGCTGATATTTGACTGTGAAGTATTTTGAAATGTCACTTAGGAAATGCTAATAAAAATTGACAAAAAACCTAATTGCCATCCATCATAGTTCGATATCCAAACAAATGCAAGGTCACTGAAAACTAAATTTAAATATTCTAACTCAAATCGAATTCACTAATAATCTGAAATTTATTAAAATTGGAATAAATGTATGAAGTTTTGAATATTTGATTGTTTTGAATTAAAGTTTAAATATTTAAAGTTGAATTAAGGATGTCCGTAATTAACTTTTCGAATAATGTGTGTTGCTGCATTCATAATTGTGTAATATGAGGAATATAGGTCGGTGTGCATTGTTTAGCTGTTGACACTGTTAAAAAGACGGACCCATGCTCCATTTGATAACCTAGAAAACAAAGGGAATAGCCCAGGTTTTGAATCCTATTCACAAAAAAATTACATAAATAGTATTTAACTTTTTCCTATATTCTAACTATTTGGAGACAATCACAATGTCTTTCAAAATTTATCAAATTGGATGAACGTTGCTGCACAAAATTCTCAGCTAGAAGACTTTTAAAGGAAATCCCTGTCGCTTAATCTAACTCAAACTGGCAAAAACTGCTGCCAAGAAAAAATCACCAGCAGACATCCCTTAAACCTTGATTGTCATAATTTCATTATGAAATATGTTTTGTTATCATTCAACTACTTGAAGATTCTCATGAATGAATAATCTTCTGATCAGTTCAAATGGTTTCCCAATCTAAATGGTATTTACAAAATCTCTCTACTTCAAATGGAGGGGAGATAACTCTGCTTGTTCACACTAGGTGGCGCTGCACAGAGAAAAGAAAGATTTTATTTAGCTGACTGATTTGAGGACAGTAAAAGTCATATTTCCGATTATATATGGCTGATGGAACGGACTCAGATTGATGGTAAGTACATTTTGCAACTTGTAGGCTAAAATAGCATTCTAAAGTCTCCATTTGTTAAGTCTGGAATATTTTGGACTAGTTTAAAATATATTTTAGTTATTTAAGTAACTTTGTCAGGTTTGTATATTACACTGTGAATACAACAACCAAAACATTATACTGCCTTGGAAAGATTTATTTATCTCACCGATTTATGAAAGAAAGGGCTTGTTGGTTGATTTTCTCGTTTTCTCTAATCTTATGGGTAGGATAGTTAGGCATGTACTTTTATTAAGCCCAGTGTAATTAACCTTAGATATAAAATGCTGTCTAACATATATTTCAATAGCTGAACAGACATGTATATTTTGTTAATTAAAATAACCGGTCAACCTCACAAGAATAGACCAGTTTGTTTTAGTGGTCCATTGTGTAAGGGATTAACCATGCTGGGTGACTCTTTGCACAGTTCAATGTGAGAAACCCAGAAGGGGGTGTTTTTACAATCTCATTGTGTTGTGTCATTTCCTGTACTGGTATACCTTCTACCTTCAATAGTCAAGCCATTTCAGATGTTTACATGAAAAAATTGGCATAACATATGAATGAATTGATAACAGTTGATTTGTGATTCTTTCAAGTCCTGGCTTTTATTTCATACTGTCTGTTTCACAGTCTGAGCTTCCTGTCCTGTCAAATGGCATCTCTCCTCACCCCACCATAATGAACAGTTTATCAATGATGTTTTTATTATGACGTTCACAGCTTCACTGTGGACTCTGGCGAAGGCATACAAATACACTTACAACACAGCTTTGCCCAGTCGCGGGTAGGCCTTGTGTACCAGTGGTGTGTACTATTCCTGACAACCGGAACTTGGGATGCTATAATTTGTCGAGCTAAGGGCTGATCTATATGATGCTACAAATTGTGGTTAGTATCGTCCATTGTTCACACCATTCAACACTCCATCGTATTCCTCTTACATATCAATATAAACGTAAATTGGTATTGTTGCCTGAACTTTAATACGTGTTGTACCCCATTTATGTACTTTTCAATTGTGATGGTGGGGGGGGGGGGGAAGTATCGTGTACTGTACATTCTTTCATACACATTATCTGAACGAAGTCAAATGTCATTTATTAGAATTTCCAGGTTGTTTGGTTACGCATTGCATTGCATTTTCACATTGCTTATTTCAATATTTAAAGTTAGTACACAATTGATTTGAAAATTGTTGAGTTTATTTTCGAAATAAATCGCGATATGATATGGTAATAATTGTTTTCCCCACAGGAGACCAGAGAGCCTACAAATAAGATGAGCAAAACAGTTTGTGATGCCCGGAAGAATGAGCCAAACAACATCATTGAGAAGTTAAAAAAACAGCGACAAGGAAACCTTCCAGTGGCACCTGTTTATGACTAGTCAGATGATGTAAGTATAAATTCAACTATCCTGACTATTCAGCTGAATCCCTAGGCTATTATCAAATAATTGATTATTTTGACCATTGAAAAGATTTCTCATTAACTGTCTCATCTATATTTACTGGTAAGATTTTAAATTTGTGTTTTTGCAAGTTTGCTAACCATTAAAATGCATATTAAATGACACTGACTTTTAATGGTTAAAGGTCAACCCAAACGGATTTTTTTTTGGTCTAAAAATCCTTAAAAATCATAGTTCATACTTCACTTTGTATGAAAAAAACATTGAAAAAATTCTAATCTGATCAGAAACACACGTAATATGGGAGCAAAGTGGGCTTTTTCACACTTTCACAGCTGGCTTGATGACGTCACGCAGGGAAGTTGCCTGAGAAAAAACAGCGGATAACATGGAAAGCGAGTGCAGTCAGAGCTCCGGTTCAGATGTCGATTCGAGCGATATCAGCTGCTTAGATGGAAATATTTTTCGCCAAGAATATGAAATAGACATAGAGGAGGATGATGACGGGCAAATTAACAGTTGTTTGCAGACAAACGGCGGAATTCAGCCCTATCAATTTGAGCCGTACGGCTCCGATTCTGACAGTGACAACCACTCTGACAACGTGGAACTCGACGACGACAGGATTCGGAGAGGTCGTTTGTTGAATAGTGATTGGTATGCAACTTGACTGGAAACCTTATTATCGTCATCTATAAGAGAAAATGTCCATATATTTCAAACTGTATTGAATGTAGAACGATTCTGTGATGTAAAGAACGAGCACATCTGTGTTGTTATTGTTGTTACTGACCGAGGCAGCCTTTTCGAGGGGATAAACTCCGGGATTCGGCAGTATGGACAGTAAACTGTTGATAACTCTACTGATATACGTCCGATTTGAATTTTGTTTGTTTTCCCATAATCCCCATGAAATAGCAATTTCAGAATTATATAGTTTGATAAAAAATACTTTGGACATTCATGACGAAAAGTAAGCCATGGTGAGTGGATCGGCATTCACATTTGCTCAATTTTCGACAAATTACCTCAATTAAATTGAAATCGAATGATATTCTCACAATCTCAAATGTCAAGGGATTATGAAAGTATTATTATCACTTCTGTATTCACTCCAATTGGTGTTTTTTATTTATTTACTTATCAAGCGTATATATATTTATGAAAGATCATTTTAGTATTATTAAATAGAATATATGAAATAGAGACTCATCCCGCCTAACCTGTAGGTGCTCAAGCAACCAATGCCACAAGAGAGCGAGCAGGGCATGTACAGCCGTCTCCCTGCCCGAGGCCTCGCTTGCAGGCTAGGTTCCTTCAGCCGATGTCCGTGATAGATTCTCCTTGTCCGATTTCTAATTGCCGTCACATTCTGATTGTTCTTACGTTTGATAGTTGGAATAGCTGTTCTCTTTAGTTTTGGTTTGTACCCGAATTCAACTGCTACGCTGTAGATGTCCTCGAATGATGTCTAATTTCTGTCAAAATGTGCCGAGCAAATTATACGAGTACTGGCTCAGGCCCTCTTTCCACACTCTCGTGTTGCGTACACATTTCGTCCAATTTGCAGCGATTTTCTCGTCTTTAGGCCACAAATGAATACCAACACCGTCATCTGTAGTAAAACTGCAACCTCCCACTACACAACGTCGCGGCATATTTAACAAATGATGTCCCGATACTCCGAAAATCTCCAGAAATAAGCAGCTACTTACGACTGTGGTATACGGCTTTAACATAGAGAATACAAGACGGCTTCCCTCCGTGACGTCGCAGCTGGAATTGACAGGAGAGCGATTTTCACCTTTCAAACGGCAATATCTCGCCAGCCAGAGTGCACAAAATTATGAAAAAAATATCATTATTTTCAGAATCGAAAGGACTATTTTTTTATATTTTTGACCTCAGAGCGTTTGGGTTGACCTTTAACAAGCGATCACTTGTAAATAATCATTTAATGTAATTAATCTTAGTAAATAATAATTCAATGAGATTTGATCCTTTGTCAACATGATTCTGTAATTATTAACATTCTGACTGAATATTATCAATCCAATTGTCAGTACACATTTTGTATCTTTTATTTCATCCGAGAAAGATGACCATGGACCTAATGAGTGCATTGTTCATGAGGAATGAAATGGCCTCCCATACTCTGACAGGGATGAAACCCAATGCGACAAGAGAGGTAGAGGCTAAGCCTGCAATTGACCAAGAAAAGATCAAGCCATCCAACGTAAAAACTTCTCTTCATAAATATTCCAAACATCTGATAATTAATCCCAAGTTCAATGACCATGTTTTTGATAGCTTATAGTTTGAAATGTTGTGATTGAATATATTGATATTCAGTGGCTAACTGCAAATTATTTCATTCTCTTACAGACGGCTACCTGAAGAAATTCCCAAGTTCCGTGAAAGTAATTCGGGAAGCAATGAAGTCGAAACTCAATGGCGAGCAGAAATTGTACGGAAAATTGATGGAGAGATTATGATGCCCTCATATGTTCCTCCGTTTATATCTCAAAATTGCACATGTACATAATAAAGAAATATTTATTATATGTATTTTCTGATGTATTTACTATTTTACAGCACAGGGGCATTTTGTATTTCGTGGAGTTACTATAAAAGATGACCTATATCACTCATCCAAATATTCCTATAGAAACTTTATATCCTGTAGATTTCTAAGAATCCATTCCATAACTAAATTTTATAGGATCCTATTAAAAAATCCTACAAGATTTTTATCCTATTAAAAAATCCTATAGGATTCCAATCTTATAAGATTTTAATCTTATAGGATCCTATTAAAAAATCTTATAGGATTTTGGGCCAAAATCTTATAGGATCCTATACGATTTTATCTTATAGGATCCTATAAGATTTTTTTGTAAGGGGAACCATGGTGCAACTATGGTGAACCATGGTTCACTAGCTATGGTGCAACTATGGTGCAAACTGAATGTCACCGTTTCTGAGCAAAGAAAGTCATATTTAATGCATACATTTTGTTTAATTTTCCCATAACATATTGATCGCATGTGTGTGTGCAACTTAATTATTTCCCGATTAGTTCCCAAAAGGATATATGGAAACTCCATAGACAATGAGGGTTTCATCACACCCTCAACATGACGTAAACACAACTTAAATCATCCTACTCTCAGGTCAAAAGTCAGCGAGGCTTTACATCTCCGCCGGGGTGAAGTAACATAACGGTTATTATAACCAACATGGAACAATGCCGTTGGTGAATAATTAATTCACCAATCAACTTAATTTAGCACAAATATCCAATCTGTAATAGCCAATGGATGTAACGCTGGTACTAAAAAAAATAATAATTTCATGTCAAGGTTTTACAGCTTTTTTTTATTTGCATTATTCCGGTATTTCTATTACGGCGTACCGTACGTGCACATTTGAAGGGGTCATGGTACCGCAGAGGAAAAACAAAACTTCTCGCCAGCAGCATGCTTCAATCTTTTCGTAAATACGAATATATATATATAACGTGAAGATAATACTGGGAATGCATTAGTAAATTTCTTATATTAACGCTAGATAAAAATGAGATAAAAGTGCAAAGTTTATCGCCTGTAACAGATAATCACACCATCACAGATCACCATTCGAAACCGCCGAGCGGAAATCTACATGTATTTGCTGTTGTGAACGAGTGTGGTGAAATTGTTAAATGGTCCTTGTGTTCTGGGGAGAGCTTTGCGCAAGTCAGACATGCGATGTGTGATCGCGTGACAGATTACAGCGGCAAGGTAAACACCTCACACACGCAATGGTGGATATATGTTGCAAGTGGAGATCAAAGTTACAGGAAGTTTTTGGCCCGGGCTTAGCTGTTAAGCTAGACTTATTCAATGCTGTTCAATGTTTGTCGAAAAAAATACCAAAACGTTGCAAATACCGACAAGACTGTATAAATGAATTTTCTCTGGTATTTCGACAACCAAATGACCGGGGGAAGCCAACACCGATGCCTGATATCATTTTGAAACAGCTGAACGAGTTTGTTCAGAAATGGAGTCACACATGTGAACTGGATTTATTAAATGATGATGCCCGAAAGGAAATACAAAATATAGAGCACCACATAGAAACTGGATGTTTGAGTGATATACCAGTAGGCCACGGGACGCAGAGAAATGAGGGTATCCACAGACTACTGAACAGGTCCCTTGTCAGAGGTGCAAGTCGTCTAGGAGTAGAGCTAGCGTTTGCTTTAATAATGCTGTTGTTCCACATAACGAATGCAAAAATACGACGCAAACAATTGCATTGTCGCGCCCCTTTGATAATGGCTTCATTCGTGGATAAAGAGATCAAATGTGAAATTCAGGGATATACAGAACATTTCGGATTGTTTCCAAATCCGTCTGTTGTAGATTCAACACACTTCACTGACGACCTGATGAGCCGACAGTCAGTGATGATGTGGTTTGGGACAGAGTCGACGATGTGAACCAGCCAAGACCTACTCATACCAATGGCTCTACGTCTGCAGGAACTTCTGTCGAATATCACCGAAAAATGCAGATCAAAGACCACCAACCCATGGGATTTCCCATGTTTTATGTCGGATAACCTGATGTGCCTCCTTAGTGGTCGATTGGAAGGTAATCTGGATTCTGGCAGTGAAGAAGAAAGTACTCTTAGACGAAGAATTCAGGCAAGATTGAGTGGGTTCAACCTGCAGCTTGAAAGCGTTGAGAAAGATGGAAACTGTGCTTTCACATCACTTGCCTGTCAAGTCAACAGGTTGTTCGACGGTGAATTCCGGGGTGAGTTTTTTGCCCATTTGTCCTCTCTAAACATAACGCCAAGCGATCCCGTTCCATTGAAGGCAAAAATTATTCGCAGCTTGTTCGTAAAGTAATTACTTTGCAATGCAGAAGACTACTTTCCACAGACGTACAACATGACTCTGGAGGGGTTCAATCAAGCAGCCGTAGCGTTTGAAAGAGATGGCGTGTTTAGCAATCAAGTGAGTGATTTCGTCGTGAGAGCTATGTCGAAGGTGTTGGGTTGTGCCGTATAGTCGTCATCACATCTATGTTATCGTTCGAACTGATTCTGTTCATACAAACCACAAACCGTGAGATGGAAAGAACCCCTTTATGTTGCCTACAACCATTACGGACCCGGTCATTACGACAGTACGGTGTTCGCAATCGCAGTAGATGAGAGCAACGAAGATAAACCATCGCCTGCTACCGTTTCCACTCAGGACCGATGTAGGTGTGGACGAGACAAAGTAAAAAACAACCCGGAGTATACTGCATGCACTAGCGTTAATCGAGTTGGTAAATATGGCACGCGATGCCCATGCTACAAGACATCGCAGGGTTGTGGTGATAAATGCCGATGTGTAAAATGTGCAAATGACTACGGAACAAAATTGAGCAAATCTGGTGTCCAGCTGCTAGGAACGAGTTCACGAAATAGACACATTTTGGTTTCCAATAAAAGACAAAGAAGTGACGAATTCATGAAGACTCAAGGTCAAGAGATCAAGCAAGGTAGCTGGTCAGATTTCGAGGCAAGTTTGCTGGAAGCAATACTTCGATTGATGTCACAAACAGCTGTAGATCCATCAGCGGAAAACATCCTCAAGATCTTCAATGATGTAGCAAGTTGTGAATATGTAGGTGACATGGGACTCGTCCTCAGACAGAAGAACTTAGATCAGGTCCGAGGCAAACTCAATTACAGGGAAGGCAGAGCGAACTTGTTTTCAATATTCACTGCCCAACAATTTCACGGCGGGGAACGGCTTTGATGATATAATTTTAATGTCACTTAATGTTATCATAATTTTTATGTATTTGTTTAACTGTCTTATCTGTGTATATAGTGTTTTACTGTATATAGCGTTTTCCGGGTCTGTTACTGGGCATACGTCTGTTGACCTGTGTATCAAATAAATAAATAAAGCACGATTTCACATTTGCCTGAAGACAGATAGGCTTGTAGATCATCTGGTTGGTTGTTGAAGCTCACATACACAACTGTTAGTGGTTATTTGTTATCTGTGTGGGTTGTAATTCGATGTCTCGAGTATTTTGGTGCGCAGAATGCAAGGCTAGTCAATCAGTCTTTTACGTTCCAAACGACATGATGTTACGGAGCCGTGGAGGGGACATAGTTAATATTTTTTAAATTTCCCCCGATATAATATCCCCCGAGATAATAAATAGGGGAAAATTCACCATTGGTCAATTATCTCGGGGGAAAATAATTTCCCCCGAGATAATAAATAGGGGAAAATTCACCATTGGTCAATTATCTCGGGGGAAAATTTTCCCCGAGATAATATCCCCCGAGATAATTATCTAGGGGGAAATTCGTGATTGGTCAGTTATCTCGGGTGAAATTATCTCGGTGTAAATTATTTTCCCCCGAGATGATCGACTAATGGCGAATTTTCCCCTAGATAATTATCTCGGGGATATTATCTCGGGGAAAATTAATTTCCCCCGAGATAATTTCACCCGAGATAATTGACCAGTCGCGAATTTCCCCCCAGATAATTTTGACCAATGGCGAATTTTCCCCTAGTTATTATCTCGGGGGATATTATCTCGGGGGAAATTAAAAAAAATATTGACTATGTCCCCTCCACGGCTCCGTATGATGTGAATCTGTGTTCGTGAACATTTTATTTCATATATCTCTGACAGTGATGCGATTAGCAGACAACACTTCAACCAATGACAATATTATGGCAAAACAAGTTGATGTTGATGATATAGAGTTAACGTGCGTAACGATTTGATGAGGGTCAGAGAAGAAAAATGTAACGGTAGAGTTCTGCTTCCAGGACCGGTGTATTATAGAAGCGAATATAAGTTTTAGCGATTTTTGCTTTCCTATTTAGAATGTTATACTTTTCAAATCGATATGTTAAGATGTAATCAGTAATCCTAAGATGTCAGTTTTCATCTGTTTTATGTCAATGACCATTCATAATATTGATAATTTCAACACCACCACTGCGTCGTATTACTTTAGAAATGCTGATTTAAACGCAATGGCCCAGACATTAGTACTGACTGATAACAAATCCCATTTCAAATTTTCCGCCAGTATGCGGACCTCTGGAAGTGAAACTGAAATACGAGTAGTTTTACTTGCTAGACTTAGGAATTTAATATTTTCAAGAGTAATGAGTAGAGAGAGGGTAAATCTATTAGGATTTGAGGCGGTGGAGTGGGGCAGTGGGGAATAGGTCATGTGATCAAAGGTCACCCAAAATGGCGGCATAAGTGGGCCAAAGGTCAATCCAAGATGACGGCACGAGGTCAAAGGTCACGCCAAGAAGTAGCATAGAAAGTGTAAATGGTGACCCAATCAACAGCCCATATATTGTGCTGTCTTGTATCGTAGCGCCACCTGTATACTAAGTCGAGACATCTCATCATACAGCCCGTAAGACAAATACGTCGCAGTATCACCGGGAGGCAACTCATCATAGAACATCTAAAATCCATCTAAAATCTGACTTTTCAAGTATTGTGTGCATTCCAGGTTGGCCATTAATGCTTTGGAGCGCTTTGATTTCTTTAGAAATGCTGATTTTAAGCTTAAAAACAGTGACGCCCGTGTTAACGCATTGACGCTGAGCGTCAGAACGCTTCAGGTGAGAAAGAGTGGACATGAAGCGCTGAAAATTCTGATCACGAGCGTTCCCCTGCAAACAGCTCCAATTTTTTTAGAACAAATCTTAAAACTCTTGTCATATTCAGAAACATCTGCAAGAGATTTCATTTAAACAGATCTTCTTGTGTTCCCCACACAGGCGCCAAGTTTAAATGACGAAAAAAACTCCTAGGAAACTCTAAAATCGACCCATAATGCGGTGACGTGTTTTAACGCCGGAATTCGACAATTATTCGCAGCATGTTCGTAAAGTAATTACTTTGCAATGCAGAAGACTACTTTCCACAGACGTACAACATGACTCTGGAGGGGTTCAATCAAGCAGCCGTAACGTTTGAAAGAGATGGCGTGTTTAGCAATCAAGTGAGTGATTTCGTCGTGAGAGCTATGTCGAAGGTGTTGGGTTGTGCCGTATAGTCGTCATCACATCTATGTTATCGTTCGAACTGATTCTGTTCATACCACAAACCGTGAGATGGAAAGAACCCCTTTATGTTGCCTACAACCATTACGGACCCGGTCATTACGACAATACGGTGTTCGCAATCGCAGTAGATGAGAGCAACGAATATAAACCATCGCCTGCTACCGTTTCCACTCAGGACCGATGTAGGTGTGGACGAGACAAAGTAAAAAACAACCCGGAGTATACTGCATGCACTAGCGTTAATCGAGTTGGTAAATATGGCACGCGATGCCCATGCTACAAGACATCGCAGGGTTGTGGTGATAAATGCCGATGTGTAAAATGTGCAAATGACTACGGAACAAAATTGAGCAAATCTGGTGTCCAGCTGCTAGGAACGAGTTCACGAAATAGACACTTTTTGGTTTCCAATAAAAGACAAAGAAGTGACGAATTCATGAAGACTCAAGGTCAAGAGATCAAGCAAGGTAGCTGGTCAGATTTCGAGGCAAGTTTGCTGGAAGCAATACTTCGATTGATGTCACAAACAGCTGTAGATCCATCAGCGGAAAACATCCTCAAGATCTTCAATGATGTAGCAAGTTGTGAATATGTAGGTGACATGGGACTCGTCCTCAGACAGAAGAACTTAGATCAGGTCCGAGGCAAACTCAATTACAGGGAAGGCAGAGCGAACTTGTTTTCAATATCCACTGCCCAACAATTTCACGACGGGGAACGGCTTTGATGATATAATTTTAATGTCACTTAATGTTATCATAATTTTTATGTATTTGTTTAACTGTCTTATCTGTGTATATAGTGTTTTACTGTATATAGCGTTTTCCGGGTCTGTTACTGGGCATACGTCTGTTGACCTGTGTATAAAATAAATAAATAAAGCACGATTTCACATTTGCCTGAAGACAGATAGGCTTGTAGATCATCTGGTTGGTTGTTGAAGCTCACATGCACAACTGTTAGTGGTTATTTGTTATCTGTGTGGGTTGTAATTCGATGTCTCGAGTATTTTGGTGCGCAGAATGCAAGGCTAGTCAATCAGTCTTTTACGTTCCAAACGACATGATGTTACGGAGCCGTGGAGGGGACATAGTTAATATTTTTTTAATTTCCCCCGATATAATATCCCCCAAGATAATAAATAGGGGAAAATTCACCATTGGTCAATTATCTCGGGGGAAAATAATTTCCCCCGAGATAATAAATAGGGGAAAATTCACCATTGGTCAATTATCTCGGGGGAAAATTAATTTTCCCCGAGATAATATCCCCCGAGATAATTATCTAGGAATAATTATCTAGGGGGAAATTCGTGATTGGTCAGTTATCTCGGGTGAAATTATCTCGGGGTAAATTATTTTCCCCCGAGATGATCGACCAATGGCGAATTTCCTCCTAGATAATTATCTCGGGGATATTATCTCGGGGAAAATTAATTTCCCCCGAGATAATTTCACCCGAGATAATTGACCAATCGCGAATTTCCCCCCAGATAATTTTGACCAATGGCGAATTTTCCCCTAGTTATTATCTCGGGGGAAATTAAAAAAAATATTGACTATGTCCCCTCCACGGCTCCGTATGATGTGAATCTGTGTTCGTGAACATTTTATTTCATATATCTCTGACAGTGATGCGATTAGCAGACAACACTTCAACCAATGACAATATTATGGCAAAACAAGTTGATGTTGATGATATAGAGTTAACGTGCGTAACGATTTGATGAGGGTCAGAGAAGAAAAATGTAACGGTAGAGTTCTTCTTCCAGGACCGGTGTATTATAGAAGCGAATATAAGTTTTAGCTATTTTTGCTTTCCTATTTAGAATGTTATACTTTTCAAATCGATATGTTAAGATGTAATCAGTAATCCTAAGATGTCAGTTTTCATCTGTTTTATGTCAATGACCATTCATAATATTGATAATTTCAACACCACCACTGCGTCGTATTACTTTAGAAATGCTGATTTAAACGCAATGGCCCAGACATTAGTACTGACTGATAACAAATCCCATTTCAAATTTTCCGCCAGTATGCGGACCTCTGGAAGTGAAACTGAAATACGAGTCGTTTTACTTGCTAGACTTAGGAATTTAATATTTTCAAGAGAAATGAGTAGAGAGAGGGTAAATCTATTAGGATTTGAGGCGGTGGAGTGGGGAAGTGGGGAATAGGTCATGTGATCAAAGGTCACCCAAAATGGCGGCATAAGTGGGCCAAAGGTCAATCCAAGATGACGGCACGAGGTCAAAGGTCACGCCAAGAAGTAGCATAGAAAGTGTAAATGGTGACCCACTCAACAACCCATATATTGTGCTGTCTTGTATCGTAGCGCCACCTGTATACTAAGTCGAGACATCTCATCATACAGCCCGTAAGACAAATACGTCGCAGTATCACCGGGAGGCAACTCATCATAGAACATCTAAAATCCATCTAAAATCTGACTTTTCAAGTATTGTGTGCATTCCAGGTTGGCCATTAATGCTTTGGAGCGCTTTGATTTCTTTAGAAATGCTGATTTTAAGTTTAAAAACAGTGACGCCCGTGTTAACGCATTGACGCTGAGCGTCAGAACGCTTCAGGTGAGAAAGAGTGGACATGAAGCGCTGAAAATTCTGATCACGAGCGTTCCCCTGCAAACAGCTCCAATTTTTTTAGAAAAAATCTTAAAACTCTTGTCATATTCAGAAACATCTGCAAGAGATTTCATTTAAACAGATCTTCTTGTGTTCCCCACACAGGCGCCAAGTTTAAATGACGAAAAAAACTCATAGGAAACTCTAAAATCGACCCATAATGCGGTGACGTGTTTTAACGCCGGAATTCAACAGGCGTTCGAATGCTTCAGCGCTTCATGTCCATTCTTTCTCACCCGAAGCGTTCTGACGCTCAGCGTCAATGCGTTAACACGGGCGTCACTGTTTTTAAGCTTAAAATCAGCATTTCTAAAGAATACGGGTTTGATTGCACCGACCCAAGAAGACCCGAACCTGACGTTACAGCTTGCAGACATAGACAAGTATATTTCACGGTAGCCCAGGGCCTTTTACCATGCCGACTTCTTAGGCGTGAAATCCGTGATTCCGCGTTTTCAAATCCTCCGGGATCCAATCCTAGTTTTAATAGCCTGCATAAACCCTGAATGGCCTGCACCATAATCGATTCTCACTGGCGAAAATCCAACAAAACAGCAGAATTCGCTCGTACGTCGATCCATATACGGCCAGCTAGATTTGCACTTTCTGTACTACACCTTGGATTGACCTTTGATCTCGTGCCACCGCCTTGGATTCGCCTACTTATGCTGTCATCTTGGATGAGCGTTGACCTCGTGACCTAGTTATGCCATCATCAGCGAATCAGTATACGACCGGATTTGCACTTTCTATACTACTTTTGGGCTTGAACTTTGACCAGGTTCCGCCATCTTTGATTGACCCTTAGCCTTTGACCCACGTATGCTTCTATTTTGGATTACCTTTGAAATCGTGACCTACTGGTGATATCATCCGGGCAGCCTCTCGCGCTGCCCGTGACCCTGCCCTATATTCGACCTCGTTGTCCTTTCTATACTAACACGTGTCTTGTCCTTTGCCCTCCTCCCGCTATCTTGGATTGACCTTTGATTTTTCTACCTACTTATGCTGCCATTTGAGTGACCTTTGATACCGTGATCTACTTATGACGACATCCGCGCAGCCCCTTACTTCATCTTGTCTCACTTCCCTCTCAAAAATTCCTAAGACTACCCTCTCTATACAACTTCAGGTATGGCAACGAGGGATACAGGGCTATGCAATCAATTTTTCACTGAACTTGACATCATGTAAACTATTCCAAATAGATAAAAATTTCTGTAAATCAAATTGAGTGTATTATTGTCCAACGTGCGTGCGTGTGGATTTTCAGCTAATTGAGATTGTTAAATTCAAACTCTTGACGGACAACACTTACATTAAGATATAACAACACCCTGCATGCAATAGCAGACCCTATGACCAGTTTTCGACTTATTGTGTTTGTGATAAATAATAATTATATTGATTGCTTATTTCCGAATCATACGTTTATGCATGATGACTCATGAGAGGACTACACATTTGAGGAATGAAACTTTGTTCAATAGCAACTGTGTTTGAAGTGGCGTATTCCAAAATACAGCTTTTTCTTATGAAAACAATCGGTGGTGACTGTTTCATTTTGTTTTCGGTTTCAGCGATCATCTTTCGATAAGCATAACAGAACATTTCTTGGTGCGATATGGATTCCCCAAGCGTTTATTGTCCATTTCTATGGTCTACCAGGGTCTATACCAAAACCAAGTGCCTTTCAACTCAAACAAATCTATTGAACAATCTGGAATACCCCCCCCCCCCAGAAGATTGGTATTACCAGCTCATATATAATTACGTAGAATGTCTTTCACCAAATATATTTATTGTCGTTTATCAGTATGAAATTATGTCTATAGCAACATCACATTCGTATCAACTGTGACTATCATAGAATAAATATCAACAGTGTGGTAACTTAAGCTATGCCTTCTTCCAAACGGACAACAGTGTGGTAACTTAAGCTATGCCTTCTTCCAAACGGACAACAGTGTGGTAACTTAAGCTGTGCCTTCTTCCAAAATATCAACAGTGTGGTAGCTTAAGCTACGCCTTCTTCCAAAATATCAACAGTGTGGTAACTTAAGCTATGCCTTCTTCCAAACGGAACAATCCTTCCCATATAACACATGGAAGGCTGAAAGAGTAATCAACTCTCGGGCGGGAAGAAAACGTCTTCTTCTCAATTATTCTCCGGTAATTATTATCGACCATTGCATGAACTATGTTAAAAGCAAAAGCCATTGCTGTTGTAACAGATTTGGTACTACCCTTGAAAAATTGCATTATCTCAAACTTGTCCTACAACAAAGATCCGAACAATCGTCTCTTCCTTGGCTATGCGCGTCCCATTATCTTCTTAGGTGAAGTCTGA
This sequence comes from Hanleya hanleyi, assembly GCA_036873755.1. Lineage (NCBI taxonomy): Eukaryota > Metazoa > Mollusca > Polyplacophora > Lepidopleurida > Hanleyidae > Hanleya > Hanleya hanleyi. The sequence continues at coordinate 37,340 of JAVTVY010017586.1, forward strand.
AAATTTACACCGGGACACACGGGCCATTCAAAGTAATGTCTATGTTATCTTCAATCTTCCGTGTGACGTTCACCGTCATGATACTCATAAAATCAGTTTTCATTTCGCGGAGAACAATGAAAACGAAAAGAAGAAAAATTGCAACCGTGTGGCAGGATGTAAATTTGCTTACTTTCCAGGGAAATGAATAAAACCCATAGTCTAGGTAGCGACCACAGGCCCGCAAAACAAGAGATTTGGGAGGGGGGGGGGTGGTATTAGGGTGAAGTGTCGAAATATGGGGTCTCTATATATAACCCCATGCTTTATATAGATAAACATAAAGGTGTGAAACGGACTTTGGGTGAATCGACAAATAAACGGTTTACCGCCAGCCAAAATACATCAGCATATTCTACAAGTATCGCTTTATATACTCCCGTCGTCAAATTAGTAAATTTATGAAATTTTTTACCTTTGCCGGGCGATTCAAAATCCAACGTAACTGTCCGTTCATCTAGGAACAGTTAGATTATGGAGGGCTTCTTTCTCAATTCTGATTGGTCAGTCGCGACACGCCTTCGGCAAGAATATGCTGATGTATTTTGTTTGGCGGTAAACCGTTTATTTCTCGATTCACCCAAAGTCTGTTTCACACCTTTATGTTTATTTATATAAAGCATGGGGTTATATATAGAGACTCCATATTTCGACACTTCACCCTAATCCCCCCCCCCCCACACACTCAAATCTCTTGTTTTGCGGGCCTGTGGTAGCGGCGATGTTGGCTATGTGTATTCAGTAATATTATTAAGGCCGTTTGACTGTATATATGCATGGCACATATTGCAGAATACTTTCAAGAAAAATAATTTTAATCTTGTCGATATTTGGTGTACAAGATACTACTAAAATAAAGTGAAATCCTAAGATAGTGATTTCAATACTAAATATGAGTCTTTACAATGTTTACACTCTCAAAACGATTCAGGGATTCCTCATGAATGTTCAGGCCACACATCCACAACTCAATTTCATGGATTTTAGCCCGATTCCAAAATTTCAGGGTATCTGTCACAGAATTCAGTGAATAGATATTGAATTTCAGACTAAAATTCATGAAACTGAGTTGTGGATGCGTGGCCTGAACACTCAGTAAGAATCCCAGAAATATTTTGAGAACTTCAGTATATCCATTCCAGGGAAAGTTATTTGCTAACAATGGATATTTTTATACTATGTTCATGTACATTTCTATCAGTATGTGCAATGGCTTTCGCCTGAAAAAATGGAATGTTACTGTTAACTGCAACTCTATAAATGTTTTATAGTTATCATAGAGAGAGCTATTTGTACTCGAAAATTGAGATTTGGTGTACCAAACCATTGGAAAAAATGACAAAAACAAAACTGCACAATTATTTTTCGTTTAAATATTACGTAAAAGCAGTCATATATAGTCAGAAGACACTTAATAATACATACAAAAAGTTCCAAATCTCTACTGTTAGTCAATTTCGAAATATTGCAACTTTTCAATTCTGGCCCTTAACTCATTAGCCATTGATTGCCCGAACTATCTGGAGGAAATATCAGCCATGTGTTTGCGTCAGCAATGCTTTTTTCGGAGTGACGAACCCTTCACTATACGGGAACTGATCATCGTGACATGTCTTCACCATGCATATACAGATAATATTACCCAAGCGAGACAGAGCCTACTGCCCATGAACCAGAGAGCGGTCATCTGGTGAGTGAGATGCATCAAGGCCAACAGAGGCGATAATAGTGGCATACTCTGGATAGGCCGATTGGAATATTTCTTTCTGATGAGCACTCAAGTGCAGGCTGCATCCCAACTGAAGTTAACTCCGCCTCCTGCAAGGGGTATTTCTTCGCGAAGCAAATACATCGACCGACTGAAATCATCTTCCCGAATTCTCGGGTTTCCAGGACATGCATTGCATCGCGAATCTTCTCGGATATTGGTCGTCTTGTTGTAGAAATGGCTTTGGTGCAATTTCTGGGTGTCACAAAGATTCCTGGGTGACAAAGAATCCTCTCATTCAGGTTAAAACTGCGTGCTTCACCTCCTTCCGGAACCGAGTTTTCCAGTTTCTGAAGGACAAATACCAGTGATGTGATAGAAATATATTAAACTGAAAAAATAAATACTCAACGCGATCAAAAAACTGTCGGTTAAGGTTACAACACTCCCTTATGTAAAATGTCGATACCCTTTTTCTTAATTTGAAGGCAGCTACATTCTAACAAATTCCCTGTTTATTTACGGTAAATAACCGGCAGATGATGCTGCCAACCTGTACCGTAAATTTAACGATCAATATATACTTTACGGTGCATGGAAATCCGTAACTCAGCTGCCATTTACGTCAGGACCCTTGAAGAATATTCACACGAACGGTAACCTCAGATGGCACGGTTATGATCATTGATGCACACGATGATATCGACGTAAAGTCTGTTTTTCTACTTTGCAAGCGAATGTCACGAAACTCGAACACCCAACCCTTCAATTACGAAGCAATTGCTCTACCGCCTCATCTAAGCGAACCCAGTCAAACCAAATCGAAGAGCGGGCTCCAACTGCGAATATACCAACTGACCTAAAGTGAAATTTTCCTTCAGCTACACGCTAGTGTATAGAAGCTGGATCACGAACAAAACATTTCAAATGGTGCAAGCCCATATGTCTCCCTCTTTATATCATCTGCGTTGTATTATGAAAACAACATACGGTATCGGCTGTGCTTGCATACAAGTTACGGTGTTAGGTCGTAATTTGAAAACGAGTTACGGTGTTTAGCCGTAGGATGTAAACAACTGTCGACTGCCATATATTTTTATGGTATTTCACCGTAACATTGACGATATTTGCTTTGAGTGTATGGACAAAAACATACATTTTATCCATTTTCTTTTGTATATGTATATTGTTTCAATGGCATTGATGAGATACAGCACCATGATCAGTTCGCGACTGCTCCGGGTCATTGTTATGCCCGAAAAATCAATTTCGAAGCACAATCCGATCATTGAGTACTATTTTTACTGTATATATTTACCTAAGGAAGAATTTCCTTTTGAACGATGAAATATTCAATTAGAGACATCGCTCTTCTGGCAGTGTCACCACTAATCTCCTCTGGTATTCCAATACGTGGAATCAGCAATACTTTTGAATGCGTGTTCAAAGATGTGCATTATCCCAGCAAGCCTACATGTGGACAAAATCAATACAGATATTATGCATTAGGCGCGTAGCAAGCTGTCTTTGAGCAAACTTCCATGTCAATACATACATTAAAGCTGTTATTATCTGCGGTGGATAATAATCTGATAATTACTTGATGTGAAATGAATAGTTTTGGGCACTTTTTACGCAGAACCTTGGCAATATCTTTGAGGTGAAAGACGAAACAACTTTACAATTACACCTCATGGTAGTCATTTTTAAAACACTCATAATTCTCTGCTAATCTGATAAATTAGCAAGTAACACAGATTCAGAAAAGACACGGGGTGGGGGGGGGGGGCTGACGGGGTTAAAACCTATCCCCTTTCGGTGTAGTCTATATCAGTGTACGTCTCTATTAATAAAAATCTACAGGTTCTATGAAATACTTGAAGAGAAAACTTACTTGCTCTATCAGAGCGTTGAACTGCTCTGCTTGTTCGGTTACTTCATCGGTGTAAAGAAGTCGAGCATCTGGGCTTAGTCTTGAAGGAATAATAAAGAAAAAAATCCATAAAAATTGTGAAACATGACGGCACTGAAAGCATTGTTTCATGCAGATGACAAAGTTATATACCCCATCATAAGAACGGGTATTATTTGATCACACTATGCACCACATCTTAACTACTGAAGGACAATTTTATTGTTGTATGTTCGGGCTAAATTTGTCCGATATATCAGTGGGAGTGGGTTCCCAATCGTCTGGTTGTTCCCAATGGGTCGACCACACCTTTCAAACATTTTGTCCTGCGGACTCAGTTTTCCAAATTTTCTTTCGATTTTGCAAAAGCTGTTACATCAGATGAATGATTCAAAGATCCACGAAAATTAGTTTGGATTACCGATCAAGCTCGTTCTGAAATTGAAAGCAAAACCAGGAACCTGTCGAGAATATTTGGTGGTGATCATCTTTCAATAATACAATAATAAGTTATCGAACAGGCAAACTGTTTGTCACTCGCAAAGAGATTAACCAGAATGCAATAAAAGAAAATTCGCTTAGGGATGGGCATAGCAATACCTTAACGCCATATCACTGAACTGACTCTAGTAGTAGTCGCCCATTTTCAGCTTTCAACGATCCACAATTTTTGCTGCACAGCAGCGCGACCAGAATCGGTTCACTGCCTTGGCGTTGAGGAGGCAGAAATTTACATTCCATTACCTGTATTCTTTGCCGATTCTGTGGTGTTCATGAACCATCGAATACAGTTGCCTTGTATTCTGTAAATTTGGGCAGTACCCTTTCAGCCTTTCGCCCATTTCTCTCATCTCTGGTGGGAGAAGCCTTTTTGGGCATGGGCAAGACAACAGGAAACGCTCTATGAACCCATCCTTTCGCGTCTGCATGTCCGTGTAGTCATCCAAGAATGGCTGCGGTTGATGAAAACCAGCAGTACTCAGTGCAATCTCGTATAGAGATCGCCGGACTCTTTTGCAGTCATTTGACGATCGCACAATGGGTATGGGGGTGCCATCGTACAGTTCGCAGTAAAAACTGCGGTCGGCGTTTCCATCCTTCTGTCCTCTGAATAAAACAAAGAATAACAGACATGCGCATATAGTCTATTGGAATTCAACGATTTCGAGTTGGATGCAAAGGGACGTTCACCCGAAGAAAACGCAGTGTTTCATTTGCGAAGTAAGAAACTAATTTATTGTCTTCTGCAAAACACAAGCTATAGATTTTGATTTGAAGTCAGAGCAGATGTACCGGTACAAGAAACAATGAATCATCCGGGGGTAAAGAAGTCATATTTCTAGATATAGTAAAATATCATACCAAAATGTATACGAATAATTTGTCGGCGGACAAAACGTAATTTCAAGCCCCCTTCCATGCTTTTCCGTGTCGAGTTTAACTGTACCGAGGGCGCATGCGCAAAAAGGTGTAGAGTGTTTTACGGAGATCCAGTGGGGTGAAAGACATGGGCTTAAATGGACCAGTGAGAATCGAATATTGTGCTCTCCAGTTTTAGTAATACACCAGCTCAGCACACAACCGCGACGATTGAGCCGAGGCGTCAAAAATGCTTCAACATTTTAACGATTCAGGGTCATTTCAGGTCCTCTTCTTCCACTATTTCTGGTCCTGTATCATCCATCCGGGTACCTGAATACCGAGGCTATTTGACGCCTGGCGGCGAAAATGTACGGATTGCGGGCGTCATGTGCGGATCAACTGCGGATTGAGTCCCGACCTGGTCAGTGATACGTGTACAGTAGGAGTTGTCTCCCTTTAGTATTCTACGGGCCATATGATGGGTTGTCTCCCTTTAATATCCTACGGGCTATATGATGAGTTGTCTCCCTTAGTATACAGATGGCTCTGCGATACAGTCGTCCTAGGGTTACACGTTGAGTTGTCCCCCTTCAGTATACAGATGGTGCTACAGGACCTGTCAGCTCATTTTTCAGGCTTTTGTGTGAGTCATTACTTGCATTATTGTCTTTTTCGACTTTTGATTGGTGAATTCAAAATTTCAACATAATGGTATAATTATGCTCTTTCCGAAAGTTTTAGGACAACTGGTGAGCAAGAAGACGGCCCATAGTCGATTTCCAGCAACATAGAACAAACAGCGGTGTGTATCCTCAGATCTACTTATTCGACCACTTTGGATGGCCTACTTGTGACGTCATCTGTGCAATCCTCTACCTATACGACCCATGTTGGGAGTTCTATGCTACTCTGTGGAAGAGCGCGTAAGCGCAGTTGGCATAAATGTCTCCAGTTGGAATTCCAGGCTCCGGAGCTCTCGTCTGATGCAACTCCCATGTCTCTCACCCCATTGGCTCTCCATATCACGTGCGCACCCGACCCTGCCCAGTCCACCTTACTACCCTGGAAGGAAGGTCTGACTTCATGAAGCACATTTAGCGAAAACGCTATGTTCCTGTCGCGTCACTGGTTCTCCGTATGACGTGACGTCACTGGAAGTTCTCTTTGACCGCGGCCGCCATCTTGGATTGACATTTGACCTCAACGATCATCTTGGACCGGAAGTGTCACTATCTTGGACAAAAAATCACGAGGCCGAAAGTACCGTCATCTTGGCCGGAAGTCACGTGACCGGACGTGACATCATGACCGGAAGTGATGTCATTCCTACAACATGTCTCGACAACACTTACCCCCACTATACTACTTATACTGATGAAATATTTAGCTTGGATTAATAATATTAGGATAGCGTATATCATTCCTACGAATGACACATTTAAAATTTGAACAGTGAGTGAGTGAGTGAATAGAATTTAACGTCGCTTTCAACAATATTTCAGCTATATCACGACGAACCAACTAAGCACCACCCAGTAATTTGAACAGATCGTCTGCGGACGTTTCGTCGGGAAGGTCGCATTTTGCGAAAATGGGGAAACTGTTTTCACCAAATTTCTCGTCTTACTCTTATACAATGAGACACCCCGCCCTTTATATCTCCTACCTAGAGACTCTTGTCGAATGTGGACCAATCGTCAACAAAGCATTTATTCAACCCCAACGTATCGCAGTAACGTCATCGATTCTATACTTATGCTATACCGCACCATCAGTGCTTATTCGCCAATATTTGGTGGGATATTGTGAGATCGACGCAAGGTTCGTGTGTGTTAATACCAAACCATCCACCCATTCTACCAACTCTTGGTGGAAGGGTGTTTTTAAATGCAAATTCGCAATGAAAAGTTCAATATACAACAAATAGTATGAACACCATCATAGTTCCTAAAAGGTGTGAAGTAATATTTAGATGAGGGGATTACTTCAGGAAGTAGTCGGCCAGGAATTCAAGATGGTTGTGCCGATGCCACGAGACGATCAAGATTTCTTCAGCGCGAAAGTTTTGCGAAAGATAGTGTACCCTCAAAGACAAGATGAAGTTTTCATCAGGGCTTTGATGGGACGGATTCTATAGCTGTCCTTCCCAATAGCTTCATATTTTCGCCCTTCAATTTGGGTTTGCCTTCAAGTCGTTTATAGTCGATTGTACATTTAATCATGCAAGGTTAGGTGTGAAGTATTCCACGATTCATGACACTTGTGATGAACGTATGTGGGTGGAGGTTGGTTATAGAGTGAGGGGGGGGGGTGGTCATGCTTCCTTCGAGGCTTCAGAAAGTGGGACAAAAAGTCTGTCAGGCGGTCATCACGTGGAGCCTCGCTTTGTTGTGAACTTGGCGTCACAATATTATTCGTCGTTTTGTTAGAGGTACTACATGTTGTCTCAAGGAAGACAAAGATATATGCCTATATATTTAGAATGGATTTCGCGCTTCTCTCATTCTCGTCTCGCAAGACTCGATTCAGCGAGAAGAGTCTCACGCGTAAGTGGGAGTCCCCCAATAATTAGGGGGTGAGCATGCGGCGTTTGTGATTTGACCAATCTGCAATGGATAACTATGTTCCATGCTGACTGCTGGCCTATAGCTTTGGAATGATTTCACAGCGGGAAAACCTGCGCATAATGTAGTCACTGAAATGGGAGAAAATAGGCGTGTATACATACTTTGCCACACAAGAAAAGAGGGCATCCATCTCTTTGTAGGCTTTTTGGCATCGCCCGTTCGTTGTTTCCAAATGGGCCAGGAGTCCATTTCTGGTCCACGAACCCTTCAGGACGACATAATCTAACCGCTCCTGGTATAGTGACATTGTGGCCAACTGAAAGGCATTCGATTTACCTTAAAAATAATAAAATAAAACAAGACATGAATAGCCCCAATAACTGCGTGATTTGTCCATTTGTCATGTAGGTTCTCCAATTATTATTACCAGTAGTATTATATTCAAAATGTTCGAATGGAGAGAGTTGCTGTTATCCCATGGATTATTGAAGAGGAAGGTCAAGTGTCTGGAAAACATTTTGCAAATATTTTGGTAACTCGTCAGCTGTGCGAGGTTGAAATCACTAAAAGTCACATTCGTGCTTAATCGCCAATCTTCGGTCGGATATTTTGATGCCGAGCTCAACGAAGGACGAAGATATACCTCTATGTTTGGCAAGGCCAGTCATTGCAGTCCTGACGTCATCATACTATGCGCGTCATTGTGTCACACCGTCATATGTGCGTTTTTGCTTTCTAAGGATGCACACCTTAGTTTCCTAGGAAGTGGCCCCTCATAATAGGGTAGACCGCCCGTGTTCAGCTACATCATAATCCTTCTTCCCCTTTTGTTAGCTCCTATCTATGGTACCATCCTGCTAGGCATTTCCGGTCCTTCAAAACGGCATATGCTAATCGATGATTCTGTTCCCTTTTTAAGCTTCCCGAAACAGGAAAGTAAATTTTGTACATGCCCCTTTTTTGCTTCTTAAAAACATGGGGTATTTACGCGGAGAAAGTCTGACAAAAATCAGGTAGGTTGATCCCCGATTTTTTTCGTCATTTAAACTTGACGACGGTATGGGGAACACAAGGAAATATGTTTAATTGAAATCGCTCTTACACATTATTCTGGAATTCAGCCCGAATATGACCAATTTTGTTACTTTTTAAGGGTTTTCTGGAAATGTTGGGGCAGTTTGAATGGGAATACCCTAACCTCTTTCATTCACGACGACATGTCGTACGCATACTCTGATGACGTCAGAACTGAAGTAACTGGTTTCTAGCGTCACTCGGTCAGCCAGATCAGACAGTCAATGTTGGCAAGATGCCTACCCCTTTCTTGTCCTGATGGGGATTGAATATGGGCCTATTCGCGATCGAGTGGTAGATTACACTGACCAGTGAAATTGGTCGATTTATCAAAGAGTACTAGCGAATTATCACAGTAAACTTGATCAAAAGTTGACCATTTTTCCCTGAAGACGACTGAAGTACAGAGCGATGGCTACATACCTGAGCCTGTCTCTCCCAAAATACAAATATATAGGTTCATCTTTTCTTTGTACCGTTCCGAAACACTAACATATGACTGGGGACCAACCAAAGCAGCCAGAGTTGGAAGTATCATGCAGAATATGTACTCCGGCCTGGTGTCGTCAGAATGTGCCATGCAGGTAATCCATTTCCATAACCTGGTTTCGCATGCAGTGTCTGCCGGAAAGGGTATGCGATACGCATGGCCCATCTTGTGATAGATTTCTCCCTCGTCCACTTCACGCTGACCAATCCCAGAGCGGTATGGGCTTGCCATTGTGTATGGTATCTGCAATGTGATAAATAAAATGATTATTTTGCCACTTTTTCCCATTGAGGAAACAAGAAAATATCCTTCAAGGGACACGGTCACATAGTAAACGGTCACATTAGGAACATCGTGTAATACAAGATCTACATGTTGTTCATATGAACAAGCGAAATCAAGGCGCGATTGGATACAGCAATGAAGAAACAGATTTGGAAATAATTTTGATAAGAGTATATGCAGAACAGTGGCACGAATTTGACAATAAGAAGATCTGACCGACATCATTGAAAACTGTTGACTGCTTCTCAAGAAGGAATCACCATAGCTCATAGCCCAGTCAATTAAATATGGTGTATTTTACCATATGCATTCCAAAATGTGTATGATAGAAATTTTTGTAGATACTCGGTATCAGGAAATTGAAAACATAATAAATTAACCGTACCAGAGGAGATCTTCAGCCGATGTATGCCTTAATCTGTGAGTAATCTGTGGTAGCCTATCGTCTTCTTCAACAGCGCAGGTTGAGATACCATGTATGTAAAACGAAATCAGATTTCTGGGTTTCCTTGTGATCAAATGAGTTTGGATGCAAGAAAATCGCAGTCTGCTCTGTGGCGGAAATTAATTCATATACGAAAGCGAGACCGCGGGGATCGGGGACTGGAGACACTCCTAAGACTTGAAAAGACACTACCTAAGACTTGAAAAATGGAACTTGTTGCTCCCTCGCTTACGCTCGGCATTAAGAGGATAGAACAAGGACTGGTTCGCTCGGTGTCAGTATAATGTGACTGAGTGGGGTGTCATGTCTGCCTACGGCATGATATTTCAGTGGGACAGCACTATAAAATGGCAGCATTAGATCTGCTCTGTTACAAGTAGGTTCCCCTGCCCCTGCCCCTCCCCTCCCTTCCCTTCCCCGTCGTGATATAGCTGGAAAAATGTTGAAAGCGACGTTAAAACCCTATTCACTCACTCACTCCACCCCCTAGCAAGCCGGTCGAGTTCACCTGGTATGTACATTCTTGATTCTTGACAGCTGAATAAGGGGTTACACGTTTCAGTTAATATGGCTGACGAAAACTGGTGCAACTGCTAAACTTACCTCACTATGTCGTGGTCAGTGGTCCTCCAAAATATCGAAACTTCTGGTATCGAAGTCTGCGCGGTCTGCGCTGTGGCGGAAATTAGTTCATATACGAAAGCGAGACCGCGGGGATCGGGGACTGGGGACAGGGTGTTCAGGCCTGTATATATTTTACTTGAACGTGTGGAAAGGGGATACTTTGCGAAAATACCGATAAATGATCCAAAGGGGAATTTTGGGGACTGGGGACTGGGGACCGCCTACACGAAGACATAGAGACTGAACATGTGAAATTGAATGTAAATATAGTCCAAAGGGTTCGAGCAACTATATTTCCATGTACGTGTGGAAAGGGAACACTTTGACAAATACCTGTAAATGAGCCAAAGGGGACTGGAGACCGCCTTCACAAAGATATAGAGAATGAACATATATAGAGAGTATAGTATATAGTATTTCGTAAAGAAAGGTGCGAAAATATATGCAAATAACCAAAAGGGGACTTTGACAAATACCTGTAAATGAGCAAAAGGGGACTGGGGACTGGGGATCGCCTTCACAAAGATATAGAGAATGAACATATATAGAGAGTATAGTATATAGTGTTTCGTAAAGAAAGGGGCGAAAATATATGCAAATAACCAAAAGGGGACAGGGGACTGGGGACAGCCAAGAGAAAGACATATACACTCATAAATACATACGTAAGGAAAGATATATGCGAATAACCAAAAGGGGACTTTGGCAAACACCTGTAAATGAGTCAAAGGGGACTGGAGACTGGGGACCGCCTTCACAAATATATAGAGAATGAACATATATAGAGAGTATAGTATATAGTGTTTCGTAAAGAAAGGGACGAAAATATATGCAAATAACCAAAAGGGGACAGCCAAGGGAAAGGCATATACACTAATAAATACATACGTAAGGAAAGAATGAATGAATGAATAAGACTAAATGATTAACTTGATTACTTTTATTATTACTATATATATATATATATAGATAAATAACAGTTGAATACCTGCCCAGGTATATATATATGTATATATAGTAGAAATTCAGGAAAAGGGTCAAACGTGAAGATAAATTGTTTGAAAATAGAGAAAACGCCGACACGCTCACATTGCTCTAATGCGCATTTCTGCTGTTTATTCCGCTTCTTCAGAGAGCATACTCACGGTATGTCAGATCGTAACAGTTTTATAAGGTACAGTGTTGTATAACATTGTCCTTGGTGATCGTATCCAATATACGTCATGAAAGATGCAATTATTTATATATACAGAGATTATTCAAGCATTGCAATAATAGTACAGCCCTATTAAAAGGGAGCACAATAACTTAATGGGGAGGATTAAAGCCATCTTCATTTTATCCAGCCAATTTCTACGTTCCCACTTCGAACCTGCCTTGATTTATCTGACCCCTTCAGTGTTCAAAATCCGAGGTGTAAATTTCACCTTCTAACGGCAGAAGAACCAATCAGAACGTACACATCGATTGCGAGTGAACGTCAGTGAAGTCACGTAGAGTGACATCATCCTCTATTAGCGGCGTCTTTCCTCCTAATAAGGTGCCCACAATTTAGGTCAGCCAATCAATAACGCTCTTGTGCGACCCATTTCGAATTTCAAATGCTTTCGAGGTCAGTGACGTTTCGTGTCTATTTATAAGTTATTTGAACATTGAAGGGATCCAGATAAATCAAGGCAGGTTCGAAGTGGGAACGTAGAAATTGGCTGGATAAAATGAAGATGGATTAAAGCATACAATCTTAATCCGTAATGCTTGGAAAAGTAGTACAATAATACATCTGGTAAATGCAAGTACAAATCAATGAAGTCAGTCTATACAGTTGTAAGTGGGATTAAGCCCCCCAGATAGGACTACACATATGTGTTTGAGACATGGGGTTAAATGTTAGGAGAGAGAGAGAGAATTAGGGTTTAACGTCGCATTCAGCAAGGGGTTAAATGTTTATATATATATACATATATATAGGTTGTGATTAATTTTTATATATAGGTAATACCTTTATTTAACGTCAAGTTACATGACTTACTAGCCATAAAAGAACGTTACTCCAATATAACTAATCGATTGGAATACTGAATTCACTTATTGCTATTAACATAGCACATTATTGGTTACAGCAGGTCATTCGCTGACAAAAGCTCTTCGGCTTTAGACCGACAAAAGAGTTGTGAAACTAGACCGATTTAGACTCTTAATTCAGTGGATATTACGGAAATCTGTTCAAATACTGGAAGTAATTATCAGTCAATTTTAAATCGATCCCCTGCACTATGTTGTAAAAATGTACTAACTCAAATCAAATAATACGATATTTTGATTACTATTATCACAGCTTGAGCTCCATAGTATGTGGATTCAAAACGTCTGACTGTTGATAAAATGTCATTTCTGTCAACTGTTTTGCGTGTAAGATTCATTGTATATATACCAACCATATACCATATAGTTGAATATTAAATAGAAAGTCAAGACACATGATGGTTCACGTGGAAACGGTTACCATGCCTGGATCGATATCATAGACCAATAGTTCGATATCATTCGACTTAAAAAGAATTGGAAAACTATATCCGATATAGTATAGTATAGCCCCTGCCTATTGTTTTCTAACGTATAGCATATATATCCAGCTATATTATTCACTATGATAATAGTCAGTTGTTTCGCCCTGTGGCACAGTAAATAATTCTAACCACATTGATGGTTAAAAAAGGCGTTCGCATCTTTGACCGATTGAACATTTCGCAAGAAACGCCGAAGACCAAATTGGTCATTGCATATTTTCTGGTTAATAATGTTTTCGATTCACATGTCTCAAATCGGTATTCTACAGTTAGATGACATCTTGGTCAAATGTTCTTAACCACCTTGTTGCCCTAAGATTTCCCCATTCTCATCTGGTAGTTACATCCATAGAGAACTGATGTGATGGGATTATCCAGGCAATCTTGTTCTGGTTGGGACCGATAACCTTGAAGTGTGCCCCCCCCCCTCCCCCTTTTTCAGCAGTGGGGGTGTGATCCCATTATTAAATGGTACAGAGGGACTCAAACGTACTATAATGTTTGACTCGAGTCGAACAGTCACAGGCAGATATTTAAGACCACAAGTCTCTTTACATGATGGGGACATATCTGTTTTCACAGTTGTTCTCTACATTCATCACAAGTTACTGGTTTGATAACCTTGTAATCTATTCGTTGACCGAAATCTCGATATTTTGGAATATCTGAAGTAGCTATCAGTACTTTGCTGATATTCAGTCTGCTTTGTACACAGTTCGGATATATCCACTGTTAAAGCGTGAATTTCCTGTTTATATGTAGACTTATAACACCAAAAAATATGAGTAACCTACACTAGAAAATCATAAAGCTTTTCTGTTGAGAACGCACAGTGCTTTGTACGATAAGAGAGAGAACTATTACTCAGGCTTGTAACATGGCTGTCCATGGAGCACTGAGACGTGCATTGTACCAATACAGATTGAACACTATTTCGATCAGAGAAGAATTAAACAAAGATGTTGTTTATCATCATGTACGTCTCTTTCTAGAAAGTATCTATAGGACCTCTGGGTTCCCTATACTTCTACTATATACAATAGTTAATTTATTTGCATCTTTTTGTTTAGCTTCTTCAGCCTTTATGGTTACTTATCGTGTATTACATTCGTGCGTACTACCGTCGTCATTACACATGTCTATAAACATGTCAATTCTTCAAAAATGATAACTGATGGAAATAACCAATCATGGATAAATTGTTCTCGTTCAAAATGGGATTCAGAATATTTTCCATCATTGAATGTGTGATGGTTACCCGAGAATAACTCCCTCGGACGTGACGGTAGTGAACATGATTTTCGTTTGAAAGTGAAACGGATGAAAGTTATTGCTATGTGCTGTAAAAATGCTGAAGTTCCATATCATGCAAAATGGTGATTGTCAATTGCTCTAAACTGGATTTATTCAAGTTTGAAAACGGTCGAATGTGCTCTTTTGACATTTTAGGGACATTTTCTGAAGGGATTTCCCTTCATATATAAAATATGACACCTCAAACCAAAACAATTTGTATGTATTTATTATCACAATGGTTAGTGTTACAATCGGTTGAAATATCATTCTGGTTTGAGGTGTCATATTTCATCAAAATTAAAAATTGTGCAAATGTTTCGCTTGTATTCTACCAGAAACGTTATATGAGCAAGTAAAAAATGCTTTTCAAGTAGACGTCGTCGTAGTCCAGTTGTTAGGCTGCTCGCTTTCAAAAACAGTGTGGGGACCAGTTTTTTGAGCTATGAGTTCGATTCACATTTGGATCAAAAAAATGTTCTTCCTATTTCCTTATTCTTTCTTTCTAATATTTAACATTTAGATTTATTTATGTTATGTGAAATAATCTTCAGTGATATTCAGTTAATAATATAAAATATAGATATAACTGTGTATACACATTTTTGCATTCTCTACTACAACTCGACCCTTATTGCAGCACACTCATAACATGTCCAAGTCACCGTAACTGAATGGGTTTAGTTTCATGGGTCAGCAATACTTTCCATGTATAAAAAACGAGGGAAACTTCATGTGTATTTTCGTGAACTGTCCTCGTTATATTTAAGAATCATTATAGTTCTCACTATCAACAGTAATGCACCATTCAACAAGTCGAAGTGTGAGTGTTGTCACAAGAATACGCGTCCAGGCAAGACCAGAAAAATATCTGGTTCACACTTAGAGTGGGTAAAACGCAGGATTAACTTTGAAGTCAACACTGCCCTCAATGGCGGGCTATATACTATGTAGATATGAAATCTGCGAACGACGAGACCATCGAAGCGCCTACAGCCGTAGCCGATGATGACCAGCCCGATGCGGGGTCAAGTTCCCGTTGTGTCATACTACCAGATATTCTACGGCAAGTTCGATTTGCAACATTACAATGACGTAGCTCGTTAAAAGAAGTTACTTTTGAAACAGCAATAATTTTACATAATCGCAAATTATTTAACTAATGACGGTTACGAGTTAATCTATGATACATTGAGTAATAACTAATCCTTTTGTATTGTTTGAAAATGGGATAAAAATGGAATTTCGACCGAAACGAATAATTCTGTACGACTGGCCTACAAAAACGTTACTGTCGAGGAAACCTGTTCATTTAAAAATAGAACATACCAAAATAGCACAGAGCCGACTGTGCATTTGACGTCATAAAGGGCAGCTGACCCGGCCTGGACAATAGATATACACACGCCAGTGTCCGAGGGAGTTATTCTCGGGTAACCATCACACATTCTTTCATCTCAGACCTAGAATTCCACGGAAATCAGAAAGAAAGAAAGAAGCGAAAGAAAATCTCATTCTCTATTGTATACTATGAGAAACTCTGTAACACTTGTGTCAATAGCATCGAGCTAACCGTGCATTTATAACACGTTTTAGCACGGTTATGTGAAATCAACACGCATCAACTGCAGGGGGTCATTGGGAGATTCCATTTCACAAGTCGAATGAAGAAAGGGACGTCTGATTTCATACAAGTACCAATCGAATATAACAAACAAATACATGAAATGAAATTTCTTTCTTAAGTTTAACTGTTGTTTCCATCGTAAAATTGATTAACAAAGCGACACAAATAGACATATATCCATGTAATTTTCACACAGCTGTCAGTACCACTTCCCATTTGAAAGACCACATAAACTCGTCCACTGACATTGGCACGATGCCAACTGAGACGGTAGCATCACTGGACGAGTTTTTTTTCAAGAAAAGGGAGAAAGGTTGTCAAAGTTTAAAATATGTTTTTAACCTTTCATTGTAACCTTTCATTATAAACCTTGTTGAAAATCAATTTGGGTAGTGCAATAGAATAAAAATAATGTTTTCATAGGCGTGCTCAATGGTTAGATTACGCACGGTTAGTGTGGGGAAGTTTATAAAGTTTAGGGCGCGGGCTTCGCCGATGCCCTAAAATATAAACTTTCCCACACTAACCGTACGTAAAATACCGTTTGAGCATGCCTGTGGAAACATCATTTCTTAAATATCATACTCAATTTAGATGTACTGAATTGGGGTATCTTCACAGAGATTTGCTGTCATATCGAAATATACGCACATGGTGCTATTGTCATTTATTGATTTGGCGAGATCCCTTGTGATTTATAAGCCTGAAATACTGTAACAATGGTCACGCTGGTCTGATAATGTCGTGACCTTCATCACATTAATGCACATTTTTGCTCGTTCCGGGGCTAATAACTGCCATTGGCATTCAGGCTTAAATTTTTTATAGTGTAATGTAGTCCTGTACTTTTTAGCATTGTACTAGTATAGTGGACTCCTGTACGTTTTTAGTACTATACTTATTTTAATAAAGTAATAAGGCGGTGTAGCTATCATGGACATGTGGTCGCGGCCCGCTTGGACAAAGACAGATGCAGAAAAAGCCTAACTGCGCTGACGGTTATCTCCCCTGATTAAAAACAGAACTGTCCGCTTCATTATTTGCCACCAGACTCCTAAATAATTTACATACTCGGAAACATGTTACAAGCGTGTTAGTCCTTCCATTGAATTATTATCTTTTTTGCGCTACGATACTCTTGCAAATGATTTTAAACCAGGGGACCCGTACCTTGTTCCAACGACGAGCACCTTTAACTTTTGTATGATGAAATGAGTGGTGAGATGAAATGTCTTTACAGATTTGTGTTTGATTGGCCCGTCGGATAGGAGAGAACATTAGAAATTTTAGAACTTATGAGTGAACAGTAACAGTCTGGTGACGATTTAGAATAGTAATAGGCAGAATATTTAATTTGATAACATGTGGATCGATATGCGCACGACTATGAAGAATGGACGATAAACCATTTACCATGCATATCAACATATAATAAAGATTTATCTATGCTTTATTCGAATACAGCCTTTTCAGTAAATATATTTATTCTCTACGGCAAAATCATTGCAAAGTAAATTGGCCAGTTAAAGCAAACAAGTAACCAAGTTGTGAATAATATATATGAAATTTTGATACTTACGGCCAAATGTAGACACCACAAAACATTACATATTTACCTCCCCAAGAAAGACAATACCGTCCGCAAGACAGACAAGACAGGTATGGTAAAATGTACAGAGGACCGCATGTACAGACAACAGTAGTATATAGCAAAACCTGCTTAATTTAGATTAACAAACAATCTATCGTAATTTCCTGCCAATCCTCGAAGTATTCCACCTTTTATTAATATCGATTTGTTTAAACGAACTTGTATAACCAATACTGTATAATGATTCAGTATACTTTAATAAGGATTTTGTTTAATCAACGGATCGTGTAAACATTGATATACGCCTAACAATGCTACATGATAAGGAGGTAAACATCTTCACATTATACCAAAGTAAGCCAGTTTAAACGTTAAGTAATTGAAATGGTATAACAATATATGTTATGGTGACAGATCAATGTGGAATAGTTTTGTATTGAAAGTCTCCCCAGGCAACGGACACGAATGTATAATTCCTACTTCTTACCCCATATTTATCGAAACTATCAAGCAACTGCGCACAAAGAACATAGTCTGAGTTTATGCCACTCCAGAATGAGCGTGTTTCCCTATCTCATCTGTGTGGCTGTTCTGGCTGTGATTATTAGTTCTGCTCTCGGAGCTATACTTCAAGAGCTGTATTCGAAAACTGTGAGTGAATTCGATGGCAAGGTCATGCATACATGTACTTCTGCAAGACTACGAACAAACGGCGAACCTCGCATCTATTGTCACTTTCGGTGTTTAAAAGACGGAAACTGTATGTCGTTTTTCTACGACTCTATTACGGGAACATGTCTGATTCATGTGGTAGTTTTCTTCACACCAGATGACGGCGAGTTGTCTCTCGGGAGCCGATACTACAGGCCTGTCCTAGGTACGTACAATAATTACTCGCCTTAGAAATATCCATTTGCTCACCTATTTAGTGAAATAATGACGTGATGTCAGAATTTCGGATTTTTTCTCTATTATGAAACAAGAAACAAGGATAAAATTGTTATTGTTATTTTAGACAAATGAGCTTGTGTGGCAGGAACAATGGGACATTAATGGAAAACATTCACATAGCATCTCTCCGGAGATCTGTTTGTTTTAGATAGATACTGATCCTCTAGAAATACGACAATAGGCCTACAATTACCCCAAAGGAATTAGATAAGGACTAAGATATTTCAGCCATTCAATTTGAGAAAATCCGCCATCCTCTGTATGCAGGTCCGTACTGCACTCAGTATTTGCCTTGCCTGGAAACGGGCAGTGTGTCACGAATACTAGAAGCAGCAGCAAGATTACGGACGACGGAGGAGTGAGTCTGGTTCGAATTATTCCATTGTAAGCTTACTTTATGTGGATACGGTCAGGATGGGAAAGCCTTTTATCCTTGTCACATGGCAGATTTGAAATGGCAAGACACGTCTCTTCAGCCGAAACAAACTAAAACGGCGTTCGTTGGATAAGAACATCTTAACTCAGGAAACCCCAATGCGGTCAGCGGTGAAATCTACTGAATAATGATTGAATCCTAATTCGGAGAGGTCATGAGATTGCAAATGCCCTACGACAATCGGGAAAAATAAAAGAAATAATGATACTGTTGGTCATCGTTATGATAAATTAGCTCTCTGTTATGGTATGGTGTTGTCAGACGAACAACGACTAGCTATAGGTATGATTCCCCCTCCGGATACGTATAACCAGTCGAGCTCATGGAATTCTACCATTACCAGAGTTTGTTACCTCCTAAACTGTCGCTGTAACACTCTGACAACGCGGTGCACATGCGCATTCGAGTCGATTTTGAGTCACACAGGAAGTATGTATCTCCAAAACACAAAACGCAAGGTCTTGTTTAACTATGACATACTGAGCACATTCCACTCCGTTGACAAGCGGACGATACTGGTTGGGCGAGAGACAGAGGCACAAAAGCTGCGCTCCGCGATTTAAACCCCAGTGCAATCAAATGGTATATCTGACATACAGTTATACAATCTTATACCATGAGAATGGCTCGTGGTGGTGGATCAGAATATAGAGGACAAGAAAGATGGTATCGTTTATGCACTCTGATATTATATGTAAGATACTGAACATCGTATCTAACGCTTGCAATCGAATCGCCAGCATTTAATAGACATACGTTATTAAAAAGTATGATCGTCCAATACTCAGAAGAATTTTCTTATTCATATGTCAGTATTAGATAATAGCTTATTGCCAAACTCCGACCAGGCAAATCCAGCTAAATATAAGCAAGTTTTCTGACAAGAGAGAAAAGGCCAACATTTCCTCTATCAAATCAGTAGGACATTTGAAGTTTCTGCCATCATATCCGTATCACGGACGTGTATCCGGTAATAAAAATGGATTGAACGCAACATTAAAAGGGTGGTAGAAATCGATGCCGGCGTACTGACAAGAAGTCATATGCCCCCAGAGACAAATACACTGACTGCATATTTCTAAAAGCATCACAAGAACAAAACATGATCCCTGTGATGATTTGTATCCTCGCAATGTTTTTATTGTAGCTGTTCATGTAGACATATCGAATAACATGACCACACGGCCTCTAGCACCGACTTGAGCGATGTTAGATACAAATACCATGGAGCAATTATGTAATAGCTCTATGAAGTCATCTGCTGAAAAATGATTAACTAAGCGACTGCCAGACAAAAATAAACGGCCCCAAACGAGGAATATTTATAGAATGCAAGGTATTACTATTGTTAGATGTCCGAGACGTTTTCTAGAGTATAACGCATCTCGTGCAAGCAGCATTTGGACACGTACCTTCCAAACGACAGGTAGCATATCAAATGATTGTTCACAATAATGTCATTCGATCATTGAATCATGGTTCTACAGTTTGCCTCGATCAAATAAAGATATGACATATTGTATTGTTTGATTCGTGCAATTCAGGATGAGTTACCATGGCATGAATAGGATGATCAATGAACTACGGGTAAAAAGATTCCAGATGAATGATTTGTCTTAGGAGTTGGCCATTGGTTTGCAACAACGTGTTCTCCAACAGCACATCCAGGGCGTTTTGTCTTTACACTTAGATTGACCCTATTGGGATATTCTACAAAAGAATTAGTTCTATGGGGATACGATTTTGTCCTGACGCACGTGATGTGCCCAGTCTACCGAGGATTACATTGGTTCAATTTCCTTGTGGCGGGGTTTTTGGATACCTGAAGAGTGTTTTCTAAATCTATTAATTATGTCTATTAATAGAATCTGTGTATAAGTAAACTGATCCCCGCTGTATTAATGTCAGAATCCAAAAAGCAGCCTTTAGGTCTACTACAAACAAAGGATATCATTCATGGGATGTTTCTTAGTAGCGTTGCCTGAATCTCTCATTAAAAATATCTATGTGAAATTTGGCAACACAATACATCAACAACATATAGGTATTCCAATGGGTACTAATTGTGCACCCCTGCTGGCTGACCTATATATGATATCTTATGAATACGACTATGCGCGTCGCTTTCCAAAACGGATCAATCCAAAGTCCTTCTTTCTCATTCACCGAGCGCTAAATAGACACTATAGACAATATAAGCTATATCGTGGTGGATAATTGCCATAAAGATGACGCTGTGAAGGATACATATCCACCTTAACTGGGTTTGAAGGAAACTACAGATAGCCCTAACGACACCTCATACTTAGACCTATATCTCTATAAAAATGCAGCGGTCTTTCTCTCTCGTCGATTTTCGACAAAAGGGATGATCACAATTTCGACATCGTAAACTATTCCAGTGGGATCTGCATATGGCGTATACATTCAGCATTCGTTGCAGCAAATGGAAGAAACCATGGCTCTTGAAACTGAAATAGCAGAAGTTGAAGTGGAAGAGCAAGTGTTGGCTGACTTTGAGGGTGAAAACCCGAGAAAAATTCAACCACCAGTTATCGTGAAAACTCGTCGCGGAAGTGAGAATGTGAAACAAGAAGAACGTGAAAACGTGAAACAACGGCCAGTAGAGTTCCGGTCGAATGTTGGTGTTCAATCGTCAGAGTATGGGGCAGTTGGCGGAGAACATTCATTTCAAGATAGGGTAAGCTCTGATGAAAGAATCCTTCTTCTGCAGCAACGAATGCTGAATGTTATGCAACTGCCAAAAACGGAACTGACGAAGTTTGACGGCGATCCGTTGAAATATTGGATTTTTGTGCGCGCATTCGAAAACAGTCTTGAAGGTACTGGCGTGAGTGACAGTGTAAAACTGAACAGGTTATTTCAGTACTGTACTGGAAAGGCACTCGATGTTATCGAATGCTGTGCAGTTATGGTTCCTGATATTGGGTACCATGAAGCTAGGAAATTGTTATTGGAACGAGTCGGAAATCAATTCGTCATTTCCAAGGCATGGATACAGAAGATTACCGAGGGACCACCGGTAAAATACAATGATAATGTCGGATTAAGAAAATACGCCGATGCTGTACGTAGCTGTGTGGTTACATTGGAATCCATGGGTAGAATGAGTGAAGTAGACAACCAAATCAGAATGGGAGCCATCGTGGGAAAACTGCCTCAGCATTTGCAAAGAAGATGGCGAAAACAAGCTGTGCATCACGCGAAGATCAAAGACTGCTATCCAGACATTAGTAAACTTGTGGAGTTTATTGAAATGGCAGCTGAAGAGGAGAATGATCCTGTGTTTGGATCGATTTATGTTCAAACATGTCAAAGGGACAATAAAGCAAAACCCCAGAAGGTTAACTTTGGTAGAGGTTCAAACTTTAATGTACAGGCTACATTAGGTAGTCAAGGAAATGACTCGGGGAGTGGTTCAGGACAAGGACAGGGTAGCAAATTCCTCCATGTAAATACTGTTCTGGTAACCATGCAATCTGTATTTGCGACAAGTTCAAACATCTGAACATTTCAAAGAGACTGGAATTTGTTCGCGCAAATAAACTTTGTTTCAATTGTTTCTCATCACAACATATGTCATATTCATGCACCAAACCGAGCAAATGTCATGTGAATGGGTGTGTACGAAAACATTCCAGATTGTTACATGTATCCAATCCAAATAACGAAGACACGGCTGTTCAATCAAGTGAGCAAGCTGGTGTAAATGTAACTAGTGGTACACAAAATCTGTCTGTTTACAACTCAATGTGTGGTGTAAATGGGGCCGGTTTAGCTAGAGTAGCTCTGCCCATCGTACCTGTTGTTGTAAATGTAGATGGTGGAAAAGGTTACATAAGCACATTTGCACTACTAGATAGTGGAAGTACGAGTACCTATTGTTCTGAAATGCTAATGAAACGTCTTGGTTTTCAGGGAACTAAAACAACTCTTTCACTTACAACGTTGACTGGAGAAGGCTGCAAGTCTGACACCAGTATGATTTCTTTAGATATTGCTGATGTTAGTGGTAGGCAATTGATTCACCTTCCTCATGTCTTTGTTGTCCCAAAGTTACCAATACTACAAAACAACATGGTCACGCAAGTTGACGAGACAAATGGCCTCATCTTGCGGGAGTACATCTACCCACGGGTGATCACACAAATGTCGAACTGTTAATCGGTCAAGACGTTCCGATGGCACTGACACCATTAGAAATTAGAAGGGGTCAAGCCAATGAGCCATATGCCACAAGGACAGCTTTTGGATGGTCTCTCAACGGACCGTTAACGGGAGGAGTTCCGGATAAGGCTATATCCAACTTCATACAAGCAGAAGAAACATTACAAAAGCAAATCGAGATGTTTTGGAAACTAAACAGATGTGATTCATTGTCGGACGACGTCCTGCAAATATCAGTTGATGATAGACGCGTTGTCGAAACCTGGAATGAGACCCTAGAGATAAAGAATGGACATTATCAGATGTCGATACCATTTAATTACCAACCTCTGACTTTGCCTAGCAATTACTGTGTCGCTGAGGCGCGACTTGAATCCTTGAAGAGAAGGCTGTCCAAGGACGACAGAATGCACGAGAGGTATAAGTCTGGAATACAGGACTTGTTAAACAAGGGTTATGCAGAGAAGGTATCAGAATCTGAGGTGAGCCGACCCAAGGGTCCAGTGTGGTATTTACCACATCACAGCGTGATCAATAAAAACAAACCAGAGAAACTGCGAATAGTTTTCGACTGTGCGGCGAAGTACAATGGCACGAATCTAAATGACGTTGTGCTACCAGGACCAGATTTGACTAATCCACTGCTTGGAGTACTTCTTCGTTTCCGGGAGGAGAGAGTCACAATAATGGCCGATATTGAGGCGATGTTTCATCAGGTCAAAGTATCGCCGAAAGACCGGGACGTACTACGATTTCTATGGTGGCCTTGTGGTGACTTGTCACGTGAACCAGAAGTGTACAGAATGACCGTGCACTTGTTCTGAGGGGTCTGGAGCCCAAGCTGTGCTAGTTTTGCGGTAAGACGTACTGCTCAAGACAATGCTGAAAACTTTGATCCAATCGCGATTCAGACTGTGAAAACAATTTTTATGTAGACGATTACTTAAAATCAGTAGCTTCAGAGGATGAAGCGATTCGTCTCGTAAAACAGCTTCGTGAGCTACTCATGAGAGGTGGTTTTAGACTCACGAAGTGGATGAGCAACAGTAGAGAAGTTCTCGATACCATCGACACCGACGACAGAGCCAAGAGTATCAAGGACATTGATCTCAACTGTACTGCTCTTCCATCGGAGAGAGCACTAGGTGTACAATGGAACGTGGAAACAGATGAGCTGGGATTCAAGGTGCGTCCGAAACAGAGAGAGTGTACTCGTCGTGGATTGATAAGCGTTATCAGTTCCATATATGATCCGCTTGGTTTCATATGTCCGGTTATTCTTCGGGCGAAAATGATTTTCCAGAATGAGTGCAGATTGAAGAAATCATGTGACGATTCTTTAGAGGAAAACAATGTCAGGTAGTGGACGGAATGGCTACAACAACTTCCAGACATAGAAAAACTTACGGTTGAACGATGTTACTTACCTGTGGATTTTGGAGTTGTGACCGAGTGTCAATTGCATCATTTCGCAGATGCATCGATGGAGGCCTATGAATTCGTATCATACCTCAGACTCAAGAATCTGCAAGGCCAGATTCACTGCGTCTTCTTGATTGGAAAATCCAGACTTGCGCCCATCAAGCAGATCACGATACCTCGGATAGAATTGTCTGCTGCCGTTGTTGCTGCCAAACTGGATAATATGTTGAGGCGCGAGCTCACATTGAAAGTTGAGAAATCTGTATTCTGGACCGACAGTATGGTGGTTCTGCAGTACATAAAGAATGAAACCAAACGATTTCAAACCTTTGTGGCCAACAGAGTAGTTAAAATACGCGCCATAACATCACCCGACAGCTGGCGACATGTGGCGTCTAAACGAAATCCAGCTGATGATGCCTCAAGAGGTTTGACTGTGAATGAATTGATGACCAATGACAGGTGGATACATGGGCCAGATTTTCTGTGGCAGGAGGAAACTTTATGGCCAGAATCTGCGGATTCATATGAACTACCAGTCGACGATGTGGAAATAAAACGAGAAGCCAAAGTGTGTGTGACAACAGATTCCAGCAAATGTGCCATCTGTCTGCTAATTGAACGAAATTCATCATGGTACAAGTTGAAGACCAGCGTAGCGTGGATCCTGAGGCTAAAGCAAAGTATGCTGTACAGAATCCGAAGACCAGAATTCCGTTTGAAAATGACCAGAGAGCCGTTGACCGTGCAGGAGCTGAAAGCAGCAGAACTTGAGATAGTGAAGTTCATACAAAGGAAACACTTTCCTGAAGAACTTGATAACTTAATTAGAAATCCTGATGGTGGAGTAAAGAAATCCAGTCCTATCTACAAGCTCGAGCCACTGATAAACGCCGATGGAGTCCTATGTGTGGGCGGACGTTTACAGGCTGCTCCGATCTCTGATAGTGCCAAACATCAGATGATCCTACCCAAGTCTCATCATGCTGTGACGCTGATCGTACGAAATGTCCACGAAAGCTTGGGTGATTCGGGACGTGAACATGTTCTGTCCCATCTGAGACAGAAATTCTGGATCGTAAGGGCACGTACACCAATTAAGCAAGTATTGCGGAACTGTGTCCATTGTAAACGCAGACAAGGCCCACCTGGCGTCCAACGAATGACTAGCTTACCCACAGATCGGGTTACTCCAGGGAAACCAGTCTTCAGCTTCACCGGGATAGACTGCTTTGGGCCATTCTATGTTAAACGGGGTCGGATACAAGTGAAGCGGTATGGCTGTATCTTTACTTGTCTAGCCACAAGAGCAGTCCATGTCGAGAAGATTGACACCATGGATACGGACTCGTTTCTTAATGCCCTGAGACGTTTTGAATGTCGCCGAGGAAGACCCGAGATGATTCGGTCGGACAACGGTTCTAATTTCAGGAGTGGAGACAAAGAGTTGAACGACGCGATACTATCTTGAAATCAAGAGAAGATTCAAGACTACATGAGGCAAAGGGAGATTGAGTGGAAATACAATCCTCCTACGGCGTCACATATGGGTGGCGTATGGGAAAGGCAGATTCGGACTGTACGGAAGATTCTTAATGCCTTGTTATCTCATGAAACGCTGGAATATGAGAGTCTGAATACTCTTTTGTGTGAGGTGGAGTCTATAATTAATAGCAGACCCATCACCGTAGTATCTGATGACCCATGTGATGCTGAGCCTTTGACACCGAATCATCTGCTGCTGAGATCAAATGTGCAACTTCCTCCGGGGAACTTCAGCATAAAGGATGCTTACCGAAGAAGATGGAAGCATGTCCAAGTCCTTGCAGATCGCTTCTGGAAGCGATGGATACTAGAATATCTTCCGATCTTGCAGCTGCGGCAAAAGTGGTTAAGTCCAGGACGGAACCTTTGTGTAAGAGATGCTGTGTTATTGATGGACGAGAAGACACCCAGAAAGGTTTGGCCTTTGAGAAAGGTCGTCCAAACATTTCCAGGCCGCGATGATCTGGTACGAGCGGTTGATGTCAGATCTAGAGGAAAGATCTTCCGAAGACCGATACATAAACTGTGTTTGCTGGAGCCCGCCACAGACTAATGTGAACACTGTAATGACTTTAGTGGTATGAGCGTAAGGAATCGAGTGATATGAACACTGAGAGTTATTGGAGTTCTTTATTTGTGTTGTCACTTTAGATTTAGCTACATATACATGGTTACAAAACCTTGCCTGTATCGCTTTTGTACTGAATCTATCGTTTGTTATAGAATGTTAAATGTTCAGTTTTAAGACTTTGCTTCACATTTAAGGGGCCGGGATATTGGTGATAGTTTTGCTGTTTAATGTCTATTTCCTGTCACGGTTATAGTCCTTGTCCGCTTACGGAATAGGTCATAGTTTCAGTGGAGTGAGGTTTGTGGCGAGTACCAAAACGTGTGTGCATCGTTGAGTTTGAGCTTCGTCTTCGTCTAAGAAATACAACGCTAAGTTAAAAACCCATAAAAATACGCGTATCGGTATTACAAGAGCTGAGGCTCTCGCAAACTTTTTACATTTATTATATAAGCGAAATAATACACTATATCATATATACCAGTTCTATGAAAATAGGCTAATATTATCAAATTTATATTATCATCGTATGGTAATTCTCCTTAAGAACCAATTTTCTTGCAAACTAATTACATATTATGAAATATTCCATGAAAAGAATACAACACTATCTAATATGCAACAGGTTTACACATAGGCTAAACCATCTACAGTACAACATCAATATTATAATATCAATATTTTTTATTAGATCTGAGGCTCTCGCAAACTAGTATAGTGGTTTGGTAGTGCTCTTCTTAAGAACCAAGCGTATCGCAAGCTAATTACATTTATATCATACTCCATGAGAACGAATATATACAGCACTATATAATATTTACCTGGCACCAGTATACGCTATTACAGTAAAACATCAGTAGTAAAATGGGAGTTCGTCTCTTAAGATCTAAGGCTCTCGCAAACTGATTACATTAAGTACATATCCCATGGAAAAAAAACTAATAGTATATATCTAGTATATGCAGTATAACATTAATACTATCGTGGCAGTTCCTGTCTTGAGAACTAAGGTTTTGCAAATTAATTACGTCAATTACATTCTCCATTAATACAAATAAACTCTACATAACACACCGGGTATATGACTTCGCTATTACAGTATAATATCAATAGTATGATTGCAGTTTTTCTCCTAAGCAAACTAATTACATCTGATTACATAGGTCATGAAAGAGAAACAAAAGATATATCATTTATATGCCTATATGCCTATTCGCCAATGAAATTGGCGACATTGACGTATACTTATCTCGCCTAGTAGCATTTGTTAGATCCTGTGTTAAATGTGACGATTTTAATGAACGTCACAAAACAAAACCGTATGAACCCAAGTACATCAACATCCTCCTGGTGTTCATGTGGACGGTCAAAAGCAAAGGCTGACTGACATACACCATTTTCTACATGAAGACTTTTCAGCGAATATCATATGTATTGAGGACACTGATCAGCGATACGCATTTGCACGTTCCCCAAATATTAACACAATAGTTTAACGGTGGTTGAATAAAACAATTATTAAAAACGTTACTCTTACAGACCGATGTTTAGACATATACGGCTTGAGAGTAAATGCTAGATGATCTTATGTAAATCGCTCCACTGGTTGTTCAAAGCCTCTAGATGCAAAATTAATCTATTCAAGACATTAAAGTATATGTATATGACTTGTGGCAGATGAGTGATTGCTGACACGACTTTTTTTCAAAACTGATGAGTCGGAAACCTCAACAGTGTGACAAGTATATGCCTAGCTTATGTTCGGACAGCATTTAGACAGTATACGCCTTAACCCCTGCACATAATGACGAGATGATTGTAATCATTAACTTGTGATCATGAGACAAAGGGCTAATCACGATCTGATTATTGTGAGTGACAGAGGAGAATCATTAAACAAATAATTTACAATTCTATCAAATGGCACTTTATTAGGTTGGTTTATACTGTGGCAAATCGCCCTGACATATTATTTTGAGAAATCGTATGGATGCTATGTTCTTTGCTACAATTTCCCGCTTTTTTGCATCATTTCGCACTATATGTGCGGATACTCTATAACGACACGACCGAAACTACGAATTTTCTGTAATAAGCACAAATACGCTTTCGGTTTGTAAAAGACTACAATATGCCTGCATCCGAAGCACACGTTTTCAAGTATAATTGCGCAATTTGCTTCACCGTCTCCGAAAAGAGAACTTGCGGTAGATACATTTATATGGGCTTCCGGTCTGTGCAGTTGCGCATAAACCGCGAACTTGCGGTGGCTACAATTTATATATGACTCTACCGGTCTGTGCAGTTCCGCATAAAAAATCGAATATGATAAGTTATTACATAATTACCCAGCAAGTTATTTCATATTTATTAAATGCACGACAAATAAAACTATTGGCCCGATCTATCTCAAAAGAAAATATCACCCAATCAAGACTGTCTCAAACTTTGCGCTCCGTGACTCCATCTTCCATACACAAATCGCTCTGAAAGTTACGTAGAATTTGGAAGATTTGCGATATCTGTGTTGCATGCATGTGCATTAAGTCTATATGACGTAGAATTATTACCACTATCATTTCTCTCGGTTTCCATGGTTGTTTTGATAACTGCTCAAGCTTTATTTCTTTCCTCTTTCCGTGAATGAATGAGTGAGTGTGGTAGATTAAAATAATGTATAACGAGAACGGGAAGCCGTTCGGCATGGGCAATTTATGTATAAATGCTATATATTAATTGTGTGCTTAGTTTGAAGTCCTCTTTCGGGAGAAAGTGAGTGGCTCTGAAAAGAGCCTTTTGTTTACTTTCAAAATCATAAGATTTCAATGATCAGACGTTTTCCTCGTCCATTTCCATCTCCTCAAGCATGTCATCCACAGCTTCTGGTCCATACAGCGTACACCGAAGACTTGTCACCAGGTCAGCTTTGTTGCAGGCGTATTCATAGAACGTATTCTGGAGGCCTTCCCCAGCTGCTATTTGTAGGCGGAGGTTGTAACGGAATGATTTACGGCCCTCTCGATTTGCCTTGTCGTAACGCTGCTGTAACTCTTCTAGCCGTTTGTTGAGAAAGACGATTTGCTCACAGGCTCTCTGAAAGGGTGATTCTGCTTTTTCAAGACCAGCATACAATTTGGCGTGGTTCTCCATGTCAGGAATTTTGTTCTGGACAATTGGTTGACTTTTCTGTATAGCAAAATGATTGCGATATGATTAAACACGGCCGTCACGGTTTATATAGCCTGGAACCAAAACCGACTTGTGACAGATGAGTGATTGCTGACACGACTTTTTTTCAAAACTGATGAGTCGGAAACCTCAACAGTGTGACAAGTATATGCCTAGCTTATGTTCGGACAGCATTGAGACAGTATGATTGTAATCATTAACTTGTGATCATCAGACAAGGGGCTAATCACGATCTGATTATTGTGAGTGACAGAGGAGAATCATTAAACAAATAATTTACAATTCTATCAAATGGCACTTTATTAGGTTGGTTTATACTGTGGCAAATCGCCCTGACATATTATTTTGAGAAATCGTATGGATGCTATGTTCTTTGCTACAATTTCTCGCTTTTTGCATCATTTCGCACTATATGTGCGGATACTCTATAACAACACGACCGAAACTACGAATTTTCTGTAATAAGCACAAATACGCTTTCGGTTTGTAAAAGACTACAATATGCCTGCATCCGAAGCACACGTTTTCAAGTATAATTGCGCAATTTGCTTCACCGTCTCCGAAAAGAGAACTTGCGGTAGATACATTTATATGGGCTTCCGGTCTGTGCAGTTGCGCATAAACCGCGAACTTGCGGTGGCTACAATTTATATATGACTCTACCGGCCTGTGCAGTTCCGCATAAAAAATCGAATATGATAAGTTATTACATAATTACCCAGCAAGTTATTTCATATTTATTAAATGCACGACAAATAAAACTATTGGCCCGATCTATCTCAAAAGAAAATATCACCCAATCAAGACTGTCTCAAACTTTGCGCTCCGTGACTCCATCTTCCATACACAAATCGCTCTGAAAGTTACGTAGAATTTGGAAGATTTGCGATATCTGTGTTGCATGCATGTGCATTAAGTCTATATGACGTAGAATTATTACCACTATCGTTTCTCTCGGTTTCCATGGTTGTTTTGATAACTGCTCAAGCTTTATTTCTTTCCTCTTTCCGTGAATGAATGAGTGAGTGTGGTAGATTAAAATAATGTATAACGAGAACGGGAAGCCGTTCGGCATGGGCAATTTATGTATAAATGCTATATATTAATTGTGTGCTTAGTTTGAAGTCCTCTTTCGGGAGAAAGTGAGTGGCTCTGAAAAGAGCCTTTGTTTACTTTCAAAATCATAAGATTTCAATGATCAGACGTTTTCCTCGTCCATTTCCATCTCCTCAAGCATGTCATCCACAGCTTCTGGTCAATACAGCGTACACCGAAGACTTGTCACCAGGTCAGCTTTGTTGCAGGCGTATTCATAGAACGTATTCCGGAGGCCTTCCCCAGCTGCTATTTGTAGGTGGAGGTTGTAACGGAATGATTTAAGGCCCTCTCTATTTGCCTTGTAACGCTGCTGTAACTCTTCTAGCCGTTTGTTGAGAACGACGATCTGCTCACAGGCTCTGTGAAAGGATTCTGCTTTTTCAAGACCAGCATACAATTTGGCGTGGTTCTCAATGTCAGGAATTTTGTTCTGGACAATTGGTTGACTTTTCTGTATTGCAAAATGATT